>CAKNYM010041989.1:2369-20690 GCA_932195095.1 Andricus curvator | reverse complement strand
CTTCTTCTTTAAGGAAGCAAATGATCTATTTGCTATTTCATTATGACATTGTAAAGTGACATTGGGTAGGGTCGGCCAAAGATATTATAAACGTAGATGCGGTACGGGGTGTCAGAGTGGGGGAACTATATATATAGGACATCACATTTTCTGCCATATCGAGGTGCTGCCCTCACCGTACTACGTAGTCGAGAGCTGGTTTTCTCATTCTTCGTAAAATATGACGGTAAAGCAGTTGAAAGATTTTTTAAGGTTAGAAAAGTTTGACATGTATCGCTTCATAAACAAAACAGCGCACTTCTGAATATAATAATAAACGGCACAATGTCTAAGCACACCCAAAATACGTATTTGGAAAAATTAATGAAAAATTAATAATGACAGAAGCACTGATATGATGGTAATAAATAAACTGAATTGTGAGAGTAATACAATAATATAGTAATAATATAACGTTCATGCTTCTTCTATGAATAATAGATATGATTTTTTAAATTATAATTTTTTGTACTTTGGAGTTTAATTTTTATTACTAGACTGAACCGAAAATTGATTGCGTTTAAGAATATATAGAATTTTTGCCGGTATGAAGCTTGAGATAGGTTTTTTTGTATATAGTCTATTTAAAAAATTATAAAAAACCTTTTCTCGAAAATCGAATTTTTCATTTAAAAAAAAAACTAAAAAGAAATTTCTAGATAAATCATGAACCAGTGCTGAAAAAAATTTCTTTGATGAATGATTCTTTTAATTAAAATAATCAAATATTTATACCAAACAAAAATCTTTTTTAATGTTTGAAGATTTAAAAAATATTGCTTGAATTTAAAATAACAATAATTGAAAAAAATATATTTCTGGATAAACAATTTTGGTTGAAAATGTACATAGTATTATTTTTTAAATTACAAAAAATGTTCTCAAAAATAGAATTATTAATTTAAAAAAAATTAAAAAGAAACTTCGAAATAAATTAGATAATTTATTTGAATGATTTGAATCCTACAAAGTTGGTTTGGATCATATATGTTTCGTTCGAAGAAAATTTAGGGAGAAATTTTTTTTCCGTTTGAAGCACACGCGTGTTTTTCCATTAATTTTTTTATACAATTTTTATAGGATTATTTTAATTTTAAATTCAAACAATTTTTAAAAACTTTAAATATTGAACAAAAATTTATTTGATAAAAATATTTTATTATCGCATTTTTAATAAATAATATTTATTAAGAAACAATTTTTTAATTATGCAAATTCTGGAATTTTATAATCATGGAAATTCTAGTTCGGATATTTTATAATTCGATTCGGCAATTGTATGCAGGGAATTTTATCATTTGGGAATTTTCAAATTCGGTAATATAAACTGTTCGGGAATTTTATTATTTTTGGAATTTTATTATTCGGGAGTTTTACAGAGTAAGGAATTTTATTTGCGAGATATTTCAGTCGTCCCTAGAAGTACAGAAAATTTGCTGTAATTATAATTTCGAGACCTGGATCTTTTCGATTTTTTCCTACAGTATTTATTTAAAAAAAAATATTATATGCAAATTTTTGAAATCACAAGTTATAAAGATAATCTCATTAAATATCAAAATTAAAAAATTAAAAATTCGCTGTATATCTAATTTGTATTCCTGGGTCTTGGCGATTTTTTCCCTAGTGCATTTCGGTCACTTGTAAACGGGGGTGAATTTAATAGGAATTATCGGATGCGCGGATAATTAAGCTGTATGCAAATATATTATATATCTTTGCTGTATGTCTTTCGATTCCGAACTAATTATACTCTTTTACGATTCTAATACAATGTACAAAACACTAATTGAAAATTTTTTAATTTTTAAGGCTTCAATTTGATAATTTAAATTTTAACATTAAAATTTCTTCATTTTCAGAATGCAGGCTTATTGTTTGAATTTTCACAATTTTCGTAATAAGTTAGGTTAAAAATAACAAATTCTGGGATTCGAAATCGCTACAACGCGGAAAAGTCAAAAGTTTAAATTTAAACGTTAAACATGTGAAAATACTTCCTTACTTTAGTCGCTTCCTTTGGGAGTCGATCCTCTGCTTTCAGTTTTCTTTTCGAAATATATCTTGAATTCAACGCATTTTAAATTCAATGTTTTCAGCTGCATTTAGATTGAAGTATACAAATGTTTTTGGTTTAAACTATAAATTAATTAAAATATTTTACTTATTTTTCAGAATTGTCATTCATAACCTTTAAAACTGAATACTTGTAGGTCAAACATGAAAAAATAGACTATATTGAATAATTTGAAATTTAAAGCTATTTAAATATGCAAGAATTTTTGAATTGAAAGTGTTCAATGATTTTAGATTGAAACATTTCAAATTATTTAGTTACAAATTAAAATCGTTTAAAGTTGCAGAATTAGAAATGAATGTCTTTTAATACTTGAATCATTATTTTAGAATGACTTAAACCGTATATCTTCAGATAAATTTGAAAGTAGGACTATTGAAAATTAGGAGTGCTTGAAGAAACTAAACAAATTTTTAGTTTCCAAAGCTCTTTAAAAGGATGCTTTTTCAAGTTTTATTTATTTTTGCTTCCTCATAGAGGAAGCTTTGTAATGATAACATTTTCCAAAAATTTTAAATTCATTTAATCAAACCTTCCTCAATGTGAAAATGTCTAATACAATGTTCGAAGCAATTGTCCGGATGTGTGTGCCGGGGTGATGGGGGGGGGGGGGGGGGTGGTTGTGTGAATGTCACACTTTTTTGTGAACACGATAACTAGAAAACGATTGCACATAAATTGATGAAATTTGGAGGACTTATTTTCCTCACTAATATCTTCAAACTGACCAAAGGATTTCTAAAAATATTGATTGCATTTTTTTAGCACTCAATAATATTTTGAAAATCGGTTTTTTATAGTAAAAGTTTTTTCAGTTGCATAATTCAAATTTGATGCAAGCATATAAAATATTCCTTGGTTCGAGACGAATCGATTGACCTACAATATTAATACATTTTATTGAAGAGTAGGGAAGTTATGGTAATTTATATATTTTTAAAATCGATTTTTATAGTAAAAACTTTCTCATTCTCTTAATTTAACGTGAATGCGAGAATAGAAAAGTTGTGTTGATTTAAGACGAATCGATTGACCTATAGCATTGTCACATTTTATTGAAGAGTAAGGAAGCTATGGTATACCATTAAGCCATTTCCCTTTCAGGGTAGGCGTGACACTACCCGATTCGGGTAGTGTTTCTAGGTGGATAGTTTTCTTGCAGTTATAAATAACTACAAGTGTGGGCTCACCACACCCATAATATGCCAACAGCACGCAGTATTCTCGAATGGTCACCCATCCAAGTACTAACAGCGCCCAATGCTGCTTAACTTCAGTGATCTGACGAGAACTGGTTTTTTCAGCATGGCATGGCCGTTGGTAATGCATAATATTTGAAAATACGGTTTTTTATAGTAAAACTTTTTTCATTAACATAATTCAAAGTTGATACAAGAATAGAAAAGATTCCTTGGTTTGAGAAGAATCGATTGACTTACAATATTAATACACTTTATTGAAGATTAAGGAAGTTCTGCTCATTTATATTATTTGAATCATCTGTTTCAAACAGAAAAACTTTTTTCATAGACATAATTCAAAGTTGACGCATGAATAGAAAAGACTTTTTGATCATAAATTTTCAAATAGAATAATTCTGACAAATTTTGTAAAGAAATCATAAAGCTGGGAAAGGGATAGGGTGCGACAGAACTTTTCCCTTCCCTTTTCCAGCTGGAAAAATTATCATTTCGAATACAAAATTTGATGTGTCTGATTTGTCTTTGTATTTTAAAAGAATGTTGTATTATTTTGTAATTTTGTATTTTTTGTAAATTTCTATTTTTAAATTGAGCAAAATGAAGACTTTGGTTTGTCTATTATTGACAAAAATAACTAATGCTTCCTCTATGAGGAAGCAAATACACTTGCTAACGGGAAGCAAAGTGCTCGTGAAATGAGCACTATATAATTCTAAATACAAACAAATTGGAAACACTCGAGATCGAATTCACAGCTAGTTCAATAATTTAGCACCCCCACAAATTATTATTTTTTTGTGAGAAAATAACACCTGAGTTTTGTCAAAATTGAAAAATATATATTTAATGTTCGCTCAAAGTCAATTTTGTTCAGAGTGCTCGTTTCTGAATAAATTGACATTTTTATTGTTTCTGATTTCGTTCTGTCACTCATGGATTGTGTTTTTCATAGAAAACATTGAAATCTATTCTTTGTTTCACGGTTATAAAATAATAATTAAAAGTCACTCAAGGTAATTTTCTGTACAAAATATTGATCTATAAAGAATATTTGCCAAACTACAGAACGGATTTCTTCGCCCAAATATACAAACCTAAATTGTACTATAGTAAAAACAACTGGAAAAAATGAGATTGAAGGAAAATTTCGTAAAGAAAATTAACCTTGGTCGACATATAAATATTTATTTTATTTCTCGAAGATTAAAAAAAACTCTTCGAAACGCTTTTATTACAACAATTTTATTGAAGAAAAATATTGTTTTTAAAAATAAAATAAGTATAATTTTTACATACATTTCTTAAAATAAAAAATTAACCACGAGAATTGTAGAAAATCTTTCAAGGAATAAAATGATTGTCCCGGAAGTTAGAACCGAAAAATTAATTTTTCAAAAATATGAAAGTTGTTCTAAATTGAGCTAGACTGGCGACCGAGAAAAATCGGGAAATGAAAGTGAATCTGTTTTTTGACCGGAAAATAATAAAACTTTCTAAATTGATCAGCTGTAAATATAAATTAACTCATGCTTTTAGAAACTGAAATGTAGCTCGAGTATTAAAAATTGAACACTAATTGATTCTACAAGACGATTCTGGATCTGTTCAAAATTATATAATTTACCTATTTTAACGTTAAAATTTGAACTAATTTAATTCGAAAGCCTTAGTAGTTACACAAATGTAAACACCCGATTGAGTCTTCATAAACAACATTCAATTTAAAAATCACTTTAAATTAATAGATTCATAAATAAACGCCTTTATTCAATTTCAAAATCTTATTCAAGTATCGTTTTAGTATAAAATATTCCACTTTTAATCCATTCAATTTGGAATTTTTAAATTTAAAAAAAAAAACAATTTTCAATATCAAACAATTCGAAACTGAATTGTCACAATTTCAGAGTGATAAATTTAAACTTTGAATGTTACAATTATAATTTTTCTATTTTTTAAATTTGTAATTTGAAAGTCAAAGTGTTGAATTTTTATTTGTAAATAATATTTGAACAACGATTAATTTAGGAAAAATTCGAATAAGTTGGAGGTTTTTGAATGTTTCCAACAAAAAAAATTAGGAGTTTCTCAAAAATTTTGAAAAATTTAACAACAATTTTTTTAACAGATTTCTGGGATATTTAAAAAGATTCTTAATTTCGAAAAAGAACATAACTTTAAGAGAATGTTTCAAAATATTTCCAAACATTTCAAAATATTTTCAAAATTGGAAAAAAATATGGAAGCTTTTGAGGCAATTTTCTTTCGCAGGATTTTACACAAAGTTTAGGAAAAATGGGAATCACTTTATAAGATACTTAAAAGTTCCGACAATATTTCAAAAATAATTTGAAAAGGTTTTAAATAAATAAAAAGAAAATTGATACTTTTGATGATTTCGAAATTAAATTCTGACTTTTTATTTTGAAAAATTACATAATTTTAAAAGAAGGTATAAAAATATGGGACGATTAAAAAAATTCCCAAACGGATGACTGAAAAATCCCGAAAAATGAAATTTCCGATACGAATAAATTGCCGAATTGGTAAATTTCCGAATGATAAAATTCCCGAAATTATAAATTTTCGAAAAGTTTATAATCTTACCGAACTGGAAAATTCCCGACAGAAAATATCCAAAGCAAAAAATTCCCGAATTATAATTTAAACATGAAAATATTGTTTTTCAATAAATATTATTTATTTATCAAAAATACAATAATCAAATATTTTTATCCAATATATTTTCTCAATATTAATTTTTTTTAAATTATTGTTTGAATTTAAAGGAACAATGTAATTGTATAAAAATTGTAGTAAATAATAAATTGAAAAACACGTGCGCTTTGAAAGAAAAAAATGCTCTCTCCAAATTTTCTTGAAACCTAATAACATTTTTCAAACAAACTTTGCAGGATTCAATTCAGCACCGATTTATATCGAAATTAATTTTGTTTATTTGTGGGTGATTCAAAATCAATCTATTTAGATTATTACATTTTCACAAATCGGAAAAAGAAACAATCCAAAAATTTTATATTTATATTTTTTAAATAAAAAGATTTCTTTCAAAAAATTGAGGTAAAAATTATTTAGACTCAATTAAAAGAAATCAGAAAATATGCATAAACAAACCCTGCAGATTGGAAACGAATCATTTGTTTAGTGTCTCTATTTAAACAATTTTTAATTAAGATCGATCAGAATTCTATTTTATCATGAATAATTTTATGCAAAATGAGCATGAAAAAAATTCAGAATTAAAAAACAGACTTCTAAAGTAGTTCACTTTTCGGCTCATTAGAGACAAAAATAACCAAATGAAAAAAGAGGGAGAAAAGGAGAAAAAGTCAACCAAAACCAACCTCTCACTTTTTCCTTTATCCGTCTTTTTTATACTACCAGGGAACCAACATGTTTCGGAGTCAATTTAGACTCCCTCATCAGGGATTATTTATAGGAAGTCTACAAGGTATGATAAATATATTATTATGCTAATTGAAAAAATCAGAAACATAATACCTGCAAATAAACATAATATCTATACGTGTACACTCACATACACATATACACACAACACATATCACTTTTTAAAAAAGATTACTTAATCTAATTTTGCATTCATTAGTGAAAAACTGACTAAGATATGCAAAAATTATTATTTATACTAAGATTAAAAAGCTGTTGAAGCAAGAGGTTGGTTTTGGTTGACTTTTTCTCCTTTTCTCCCTCTTTTTTCATTTGATTATTTTTGTCTCTAATGAGCCGAAAAGTGAGATAGTTTAAAAGTGTGTTTTTTAATTCTGAATCTTTTTCATGATCATTTTGCATAAAATTATTCATGATAAAATAGAATTCTGATCAATCTTAATTTAAAAATTTGTTTATTTCTTTTTTAAAATTTAAAATTCAATTTTTGAGAACGTTTTTCGTATTTTTCTTAAATACTATGCACATTTTCAAACACAATTTTTCATCCAGAAATACATACATTTTGTAATTATGTTTAGAATTATGTTTATGTAATATTGTTTGAATTTCAAATAAATAATGGAAAAAAAATATTTCTGGATAAAAAATTTTGTTTGAAAATGTGCATTGTATTTTTTAAAAGTCACAAAAAACGTTCTTAAAAATCGAATTATTAATTTAAAAAAATTAAAATAAAAAGAAACTTCGAGATAAATCAGTGCTGAATTAAAGCCTGCAAAGTTTATTTTGTCCGAAACGCACGTGTTTTTAATTTTATTTGTTATAACATTTTTATACAATGATTGTTATTTTAAATTCAAACAATAATTTCATAAAAATTAAACATTAAAAAAAATTCTATGATAAAAATATTAAATATTTTTATCCAGAATATTTAGTCCAGAATTTTATTATTCGGGAATTTTCAAATTGCGGATTTTCAGATTGCGGCAATTTTATAATTTCGGGAAGTTTACAGTGTCGGGAATTTTATTATTCGGGATTTTTCAGTCATCCCAAAAATATATCAAAACATTTTAAAAGATTTATAAAATTGTAAAAATGTTTTAATTGGGAATTTATTTTCAATTTGAATGGTTCTAGTCCGAGCTAGTTACCATCAGTGCGCTTCGAGGAGTATGATGAGAGTTGCTTACAGCGCTCCAAGTGGCTGTTGGCAAACTATATCGATGGGTGCTATCGGGGAGTAGTGGAGGGGAGAGGGGAACTGACAATTTTCGCCGGACGCGCCGTCTATATTTATCGCGGGTAACTAAGCCCGCACCGCATCTACGTTTATAATATCTTTGATTTGGCGCAAAAACGTTCTGAGGTGACAACGTTCATCCTTTACCGGCAATATCGCCTACCTAGTTCGAGTATATATCACCGGCGCTAGTGTCGCCATACTAGCAGATACAAACTGTACGTTATCACCTCTATCTATATAAATCCAATCACAGGTGAGATGCACACCTTCCCACCTCAGTGATTTGGCAACACTGCATTTACCTTTAGTGAATCGGTAGGTTCTTTTCGCCGGCCGACATTTGAAAATGTCATTTGAATATGAAAATGAGTATTTGTAAGTTTTTGAGGTCGCTGAATCCAAATTAGGTATCAGACTATACAAATTCAAAATGGAGGATCTAATATCGCGAATGAAAAAATTTTTAAATGGTTGAAATTTTATGAAAATTAGTATTTATACGTTTTTAGGGTGGCTGAATACAAATTTTGCACTAAGATTTCAAAATTTCAAAATTCTAGAGATTTTTTGGGGCCGCTGAATCCAAGTGTGAAAGTAATTTTTTTTTTAACTGTTTGGTTGAAAATTAATCTGTTTTACTTGAAATTTCGAGTTCTTTTTTTCTTGTTGAGAATTAATTTTCTTGCCTGAAAATGTAACTGCTTGGTTAAAAATTATTCCGTTTTGGTTGAGGATTCAACCGTTTTGTTCGAAATTGGTCTTTTTTTAGTTGAATCAACTCTTTTTGTTTTCAAATTAAAATCTTTTTTGGTTGAAATGTTACCTCTTACATATTTCATTAGGAATTCATTTTTGTTCAGAAAAATCAACTTCTTGGCTTGAAGTTGAACTACATCGTAAAAAATAAATTTTTTGGTTGAACAAACATGGTTTTAATTCAAAATTCACCTATTTGGTCGTAAATGAACTTTTCTGTAGAAAATTGGTCTATTTGGCTCGAAAATTCAAAAATTTTGTAGAAAAGTGGACTAACAGGTTAGCAATTTATATTTTGTTGTAAATTCATATTTTTGGTTGATAATTGAACTATTTATTTGAAAATGTAACTATTTTGTTAGAACTTCGTTTATTGTATGTGGAAAATTCAACTATTTGGTCGTAAATGTACTGTTTTGTTAAATATTCATACTTTTAGTTTAAACTTACACTATTCATTTGAAAATGTAACTATTTTGTTGAAAATCCTTTTCTTCAAATAATTTTTTTATCTGGAAAGTTAATTATTCCACTTTTGGTTGAAAATGTATCGCTCACCAGTTTATGATTCAATTTTCTGGTCGTGAATTAAATTTTTTTTTTAAATTCGTCCTTTTGGTTATAATATTATTTTTGTTTGTTTTAAAATCATCATTTTGTTTGAGGATGCAACTATTTTATCAAAAATTCGTCATTTTTCATTAGATGAAACTGGTTGATAATTTGCTTTTTTTTGTTGAAAATTAGTTTTTTTAGCTGAAAATTTAATGATTTCATTTTTAGTTGAAAATTTATCTTTTTTAGTTGAAGATTCAACTATTTGATCGTAAATTAACTTTTTTCTTGAGAATTAATATTTTTGGTTCAAAATTAAACTACTTATTTCAAACTAACTATTTTTTTTAGAAATCCTTTTGTTTTTGTGGAAAAATAGTTTTTTTATCTGAAAAGTTCCACTCCACTTTTTGTTGAAAATGTATCGCTTATAAGTTAACAATTCAACTACTTGGTCGTAAGTTAACTTTTCTCTTGAAAATGCATATTTTTGGTTGAATATTAAACTATTTATTTTAAAATGTAACTATTTTTTGGAAATTCTTTTTTTTTAAATAATTTTTTTATATAAAATGTTAATTATTCCACTTTTGGTTGAAAATGTATCTCTTATCAGTTAAAAATTCAAATATTTGGACGAAAATTTATCTATTTTCTTGAAAATTCGTCCTCCTAATTTTTGGAGGTTTGGAATTTAAAATTTTAGGAGTGTTGTAGTTGCCAATTCAAATATTAAAAATGTCATGACAATTTTGCTACTAAATATTTCAAAATTTCTTATCAGAGCCTTGATAGGCAGTTCTAAATTTAATAAATTCAGATTTAAATATAAGCAATTTCGAATTAAGAAGATTACAATCAAGCAATTTCAAACATTGGCATCATATTATAGCACTTTTGTTTTACATTATTTTTCGTTTATGCTTAATTTTCAATGTAATATTTAAAAATTGACCGATTTTTTGTTGAGATTTAGACAAGTAAATAATTTCAATTTGAAAAATATGTTCTTGGAAAACTTGTAAAATAAATAATAGTACTAAAGGAAATGTTCAAAATCAAACGATTTGAAGTTAGAAAATTAAAAATTATATTGTGTAAAATCAAAATAGATAAAGATGAAAATAACTGAAATTGATAACTGATTAAAAAAATTTGTCAATCCTGAATGTTTGCAATTTTCGAGCACTGAGTTTTTATTTTGGACTGCGAGTGTTAAATAATTCTCTTTCATAAACTTTGAGTTTGCAATTCAAATTACATTGGTTGAATTTTGAAAAGTATTATCAGGAGTTTGAAAATTATCAATTTTTAAACGATTTAAATATACTTGAAATATTAAAAAATTTTACAGCTATTATACAACAAAAGATATGTCTGTATTTTCCTTTATCAGACACAAAAGTTTTTTTATAATACTTATTATATTTGTTAAGGCCATGCAACGAGTAGAACAGCTGATCGAGTCAGTCCTGAGATCTATATTTTTTACCCATATTTAAAAGTAAAAGTTTAAATATCACGGAAAAATTTTCGGAAAATATTAAAAAATAGTAAATGACCGTTTGTGGCAAGGCACAGAGTTGGGAGAAGAAAAAAGTTTATTTATGAAAATCATAAATATCGACCGATGCATTTCCGCTTCACGGCAGAAGTTTGACTTCTATCAGCTTCTATCTTTCTCTGCCGGTAAAGAAGTTTTTTTTTCAAAATTTCCACCGAAAAAGAGCAGAGGAACGTAGTTTATTGCCTCCCCTTTCATTTTCCAAACTTTCAGGTCGATATATTATTTCGTTTAGATATAATTTGGGAAAAAATACATGTAATTTAGACGAATCATGCAATCTGTTTTACCCACAGGCCCGTGAAAGTAGGAAGTTGTCTGCTCGCCAGTGATGCCATTGTTGGCGCCTTTTGCTACTGCGCTTGCGTTCGGGCCGCGCACTGGTTGGCCGCAGTTGGCGCGCAATTCAAAATTGGAATTTAAACAATTCTTGTAATTTAAATAAATAATTATTGAAAAATGCACAAGAATGTATATAAATTGTACAACTTCTGATTTTAGACTTCTGAAATTAAATGTTTCGTGAAATATAAGTTACTCTTTGGAAGTCAAAGAAAATAAACTGTTATTTAAGAAATATATGTGTTATAAATATTTTGTTGTCTAAAATCAGAAGTTGTACAATTTATATACATTCTTGTGCATTTTTCAATGATTATTTATTAAAATTACTTGAATTGTTTTTAATTCCAATTTTGAATTGCGCGCCAACTGCGGCCAACCAGTGCGCGGCCTGAACGCAAGCGCAGTAGCAAAAGGCGCCAACATTGGCATCGCTGGCGATAGTGCTGCTCCGAAACAGCTGATACGTATTTCAGACACGCACAAAATGGACAATTTCTTGCAGTGCTTTGCAGCACGGTCGGTATTTCTCCAAATTAGTAAAAAAAAAAACTTTTTTCACAATACTAAATATTTTGGACCAGAGCCGCCTTCCTTCGAGCCTTCTACTTAGCGTGCTAAATTTTCAGCACGATATCTCCTTCCGTGTGGACGTAAGTTGACAATGGAAAGTATCGATATAGCTTCCAGTTTTATTTTATTCGGATTTTTTTTTTTTTCAAAATTTCCACCGAAAAAGACCAGAGTCGTGAACTTTATTGTCTCCTTTTTCATTTCCCAAACTATGAGCGCGATATCTTATTTCTTTTGGACGCAAGTTGACAAAGAAAAATTGAGGACTAGCGTGGTCACGTGACCCTCTCGTTGCATGGCCTTAAACGCCAATGGCTTTCTTGCACAAAGTTTGCTGATGCTCATTGACAACTGTATCTCTCCATATGTGAAAAAGTATGGATTATACAAAGAGAGCATATTTTTTCAAAACCAAGAGATAACTCTAGTTTTAAGCCGGACAATCGAGAGAAAGCCAGAAGACAGAAATTATGAAAATGGAGGCCACCTTGACAACGTTTCTAATCAAAAATTTCAATTTTAAACGCCTTCAATTATTGATTAATTATTTAATCTTGAGAACTGCATTCTGAAATTCTTCAAACTAAAAATCTGCGCTGACAAATAAACATCTAAAATGAAAATTTTTTCAAAGTATAAGCTTTTATAATTACCTGGTCACTCTTCGCATTGCATTTGAAAAATGTCTATGAGGCACTTTATAAAAGACTTCTTAATATATTTTATTATAATCATTTTTTCTCAAATTTCTTGACCAAATTTCGTTTCACAAATTCATACCTTTGAATTTGACAATTTTTTTGCATCGCTGAGGTTTTTGTTGGGGCTTTGTTTTTGTTTTTTGGAATATTTTTTTCCATGACCAATTTAAGCGAAACTTTTAATGCCCAATTTCAATATATTCAAAATAGAACAAATTATAAATCGAGGCCTTTGAAATTAGAATAACTGGACAATCGTCTAACATCTGGAATGGCAATTAAGCTGAAAAAGCAAATAAAAAATACGTTCATAATAACCCAATAATATAAGAAGACTATGGGCCGGTTTCACCAACCTCGATTAAAAAGTTAATCCTCCGTTAAACCTAGTTACGCGTTCCACCACTTTTTAGCGGCGGGTTAACTCGCGTTAACCACAGTTAAATCTAACCGGTCAAAATCGATCGGTTAAAGGCGACTTAATCGTCCTCTAACCTAAAAACTGCAGTGTCGTTGTGAAATATGGAGTTTTTGGAAGAAGTTCTGAGATCGTCTGATGACGAAGTCGAAGAAGATGTTTTTGAATTTATATGTGATATATTATTATATCACGAACAAAACATACACCAACATTCACTTTTTTTAGGTTAGTGTAGACACGAGCGTGGCGTGAACCTTACCTGGATTTGGCGCGCACGGACATATTGCTTTGCTTTCCACTCGACCGACGGGTAGCCAATCACACGAATGATTTAAAGTAAAATAGGAGTTACTTCGAAACGACTATCTGGTTAGCTAACCGCACCCACGAAAAATGTGGTGGAACGCACAACAGGATAATCCAAGCTTAACTATGGCGTTAACTTTAACCCGCCGTCAGTTAACCACTGATTTAACCGAGTTTGGTGGAACCGGCCCTATACATTTTTATAATCATTCTGTTATTCAAATTGATTTTAAGCGTCTACAAACTTGAAAAGCTTTAAATTTTAGAGTAATAAACTAGATCGAAAATTTCCAAACTGGAACCCAAACACTGTAGTAGCACTATGTATTTATAATGTCCAGTTTCAATAGCTCAGGTACTCAGGTACCTCTTCACCTAGTCTAGTCTACACCTGTTTCTCTTCTGAGCTCTCTTTCGCCGGGCGATGACCAAACGAGCGCAAGCTACCTGGGTTACCTTCCCCTTCCAGTGGGACCCTTACCCCTCTCACCACTCTCGGCGCGCTTAGTCGTAGGTTCTCACGGAGCGCGGGGTCTAGTGTCGCTAATTAATTAGATTTAAATAATGAAGTAATACGAAGGCGTTCTCCCACAGTAAGGAGACTTATTTACTAAAGCAACTTAATTTAGTGAAACCCTTTTGATAAATCCAAAAATTATTTAAAGAGTTACGTTTGAACAATTTGTAAAAAAATGAATGTAAGTTGATGAAAAACATGAGATTAGTAAACATTAAAAATCGAAAACAGAATAATCGACCATTTTGAACTTGCTCCTAAAAACAGTTGATTGTGTTGGTAATTGTCTGTCATTTACCGTAATTTCCCACATTTTCGACATTTAAATATAATTTCTGCCGAAATTACGGAGTTCACACCCCTATATGAGTCTCAACAAGTTATTTCATATTTCAGAGTTTATAACTGAAAGGAAATATAATAAAATTTCGGTGAACCTAGACACGGCCTTTTATTTTGAAAAATCAGTTTTAAGAGAATATTTAAAAATATTTTTAAAAATTTCATGAATAAATAAGAATTTAACAATTATCTCAAATTTCTATTATATTCATAATAATGAAGAGCTTCACTTTTCTGTTCTGAAGATATTTATTTATGACTACGTTATTCATAATGTTGAATCCAAATTTCTGTCTGAAAGTAGAAATACTCCGAATCTACACTGAAAGAATTTCAGCACAGCAGACGCGCTACCTATAGTACGGCAGTTGTACGTATGGCTTGGAACATCTGTTATACCGACTTTGGCGCAGGAGACGCGCCAACAGCAGTTGAGCTACTAAGTTAGTACAGCGCTTGCGCGATAGTAGTACCTCTGCTGTCCCAAAACGGCGCACTAGCTGTGCCAAACGAAAGGACAAGATTCGTCCTAGCGTTTAGCACTGCTCATGCCCTAGTAGGTACGGCTGCTGTGCCGAAATGTTTTCCGTGTACATATTTTCACGATTGAATGAGGGAATGCTGATATCTATGTTTTGTCTGTCGATGAGAAATGACACACCCCTGGACTCGTGAAAGCCTATACGTTCCCAAAAAATGACTTCCAAATAGATTCCATGAGTTATTTTTAAATTTTGAGTGAATAAATTGGAACGGTAATCAGTGGTCATTTGGGGTCATTAGCGACAATAGGCCCCGCGCTCCGGGAAACCTGACGACTGAGCGCGCCTAGAGAGGTAATTAGTATGCGTGAGGAAGGGGAAGGTAATCCAGGTAGCTTGCGCTCCTTTGGGCTGTACCCAATTTTATTGCCGGGAAACCCCGAAATTATATTAGTGTAGTAGCACTATTTATAATGTCCAGTTTCAATAGCTCAGGTACACCCACCTCTTCACTTAGTCTAGTCGTCACCTGTTTCTCTTATGAGCTCTCTTTCGCCGACCCTTTCCAGGGGGGGGGGTCCTTCGTACTAATGAGGAGTGAAATACGAAACATGAAAATTATTTAATTTTACAATTATTAATTTAATAATATTATATTTGAAATTTTTGGCGATTTCAACCATATGTCACTTATGGTAATAAGTCAAAAATTAGATTCTTTCCAATTTAATTTGCATTGTTTCAAACTCTTATGAACTGATTCTAAATTTGGTCGAATTCACCCCGAATTCAAGCAAACCTTTATCGAATCTTAATGAATTATTTTGATTTAAAAAAAAAAAAAAATTATTCACATGTAGTCACTTTTTGGGTTAGAAGTAAGTCACTCATTGTTTTTTTTCAAATTAATTAGGATGTGTATAAAATATTTTAAATAACCCTTTTCTCAACTTATTTGTCACATAAATATATATTGAATCATTTTATTTTTATTTCGAAATGTAATTTTAAAAATTCAAATGTAAGAAAAATGTGACATTTATCCCCAGGTGAAAAAGTTTTATATAGTTTATATAAAGTGGACAAAACACTGAAATTTTTCATCTGCTTTACACAGCCAAATTTTGCAAAATTGATGGAACTGTGATTTCCAAGAGGAATGCCATAGTGTTGTTGGTTTTTCGACCCAACGCTTAATTCGTTTATAAAAATTGCAGAAATATGAAAAATAGTGTAATTGTCAAATAAATTGTTTAAATAAAAAAACAAAAAATGCACACCGTAATATTTCCGAGACGTATTCAGTGGTGTAATTAGTTTTTCGACGGGATGCTTTTTTTTTTAAATTAATTACAACATTTTCAAATCCATATCTACAGGCATACAGCAAATACACGCTTAACAACAAATGCACTAATTGTTTAACAAATGGTTTAAAACAACAAAAAAAGACACCTAGATATTCCCGAGACGAATGCAGTGATGTAATTAGTTTTTTGATCCGACGCTTAGTTTTTTAAAAATTAATTACAAAAGTTTTAAATCCATATCTGTGGCAAACTTCAATGTCGTAAGAAATCGTTGTATTTAAAACGCTGTGTTATTCAAAATAAGAGTGTAATTTTTTTGGGATGCGTTTTCGTCGATTTTTTTATTTTGACCCTTAAACATTTTTGAAAGTGTTAACGTAGAAAATGTTACCATGACACCCGCGATAAATAAATTTTGGAATCAGCTTTACGAATCAAATACAATTTTTCTATATATTCCGCGCGATTTTGAACAACTTCACTAGATTCTAGGAGCAGTTTTAAATAAAATATGTGACTTTCAAATTTCTATCTTATGAAATATTAAGACGACAGATGTTTAAAAGCTTACAAATGTAAAGTGGACACTCTGTTAAAATAAAACTTCGCTTATATTAGGGGCGAATTGAACGCATGTATTACAATCGTATGCATAGCAATTATTTTCCGATTTAATTTTTGTTACAAGTAAATGTATCTCATAGGTAATTATTCCTATTTCTGTGCTTCGACATCAATTAATAACGAGTATCAAATCTGAAGATTACTGCAAATTTTCTTTACTTTACCAGAAAATACCTTACATTATTTCCTCGACTTTAGAAATTTCAGCTTATGGTTTAGAGATTTTCAAAGCTATTAAGAATTTGTCTCTGTGACTAAGCAATCATAATGTCCATACTCTATTTTTTCCTTAATGTATCACAAAATAAAATTTTGTTTTCTTTAAATTTTTTTACAAGAGGAATACCATAAATAGGCTGCAGGTGAATACACAATTTATTTTTAACTTGTTTAAAATAATAGTTTCAAATTTGTCATATTGTTCTTTGAAAAAAATCAAACCAAACTCAAAAACGAATCTGGTTTTATCAAATTTTCATACATATCGCGCGCTATTTGGTTTGAATCCACAAAAAAATGATTGCGTTTAATAAAATTATATTTACAGTTTCGCGTTTTTTTTCTCTAGAATATCCAATTTTTTAAACTTTTCTGTTAAATCGAGGCAATAATCAATTAAATTTAACAGAAATGATTGTTTAAAACATTTATTATTATTTACAAATGTCTTCTCTTAAAATAATGCTAGAAAGTTGCGGTTTTCTTTTTAAATTCGCCACTTTTTGTCCACTTGTCAATACGAGTGAGTTAATAATTAATGCAATTTAAAAAAAAAATTGTGTAACAGATTATTATTACTTATAACTATATTCTCCTACAGTAACGCTCGATAGATGCCGTTTTCTCTGAAATTTTCGAATTTTCAACTCAAATTTTATTTCGGGTTTTTCTGAAATTTTCAGTTTTTCTTTAACTCAATAGTTATGAAGAAATAATAAATAAACACCGAGAAGAAGTGTTCTAAAGATAGTATTCCATTTTTTCAATTAAGCATTTTTAATCTCTTACTAATGTTTTAAATATATTAATTTCAGCAAAAGGGCTCTCAAGGAAAACCTACATTCAATATGACCCATATAGAAAATTTGAAGAATATTTTAAATTTCAGAAAAAACTGCAAATTTATAGCATTATTCAAAAAGAATATTATTAAAAATAATGATAAATTGTTTAAAAAATTATGTTTGTTAATTTGCATTAATTATCACCTAAATGTAGTTGAAAAGTTAACAAAAGTGGATAATATTTTTAAAAAACCGCAACTGTGCAGCATTACTATCGGAGACAGTTATAAACAATAATGGTTTGTTTAAACTATTAAGTTTGTTAATTATAGAAATTATTGCCTTATTTCAATTGAGAAATGAACAAAATGTTGAAAATTTCAGAAACAACTTGAACTTTATAGCATTGTTAATAGATAATATTCTGAAAAATAATAATAAATTGTATAAACAATTATTTTTCTTAACTTGAATCAATGAATACCTCATTTTACTTGACCGTCAAATCACGATGATATCTGGGAGGCATGGATTCAGGTAAGAGCATTGCGAACATACCTCCCAGACATGGCAACACCGCCTGAGGTGAGAACGTATAGAGACTATACGCTTCTATATATACAGGTGAGGCGACTCGTACCTGTGTGTATCTACAAATATATATAAAATTTCAGAATGGAAAATTGTTACCCCTCTTTTGAGAAATCTATTTAGAAGGCCCCCCTTAAAGAATATATGCATCCCAGTTTTAAATACTACTGTGGAAAATAGGTGAGGTGACAACGTAGAGCCAACTACACAGAGGCGACAACGTACAGTCTATAT
>CAKNYM010041988.1:87885-105553 GCA_932195095.1 Andricus curvator | reverse complement strand
TATATATATATATATGGCCAACAGCCATACCACGCTGAAAAAACCAGTTCTCGTCAGATCACTGAAGTTAAGCAGCGTTGGGCGCGGTTAGTACTTGGATGGGTGACCATTCGAGAAAACCGAGTGCTGTTGGCACATCGTGGGTGTGGTGAGCCTACACTTGTAGTTATTTTACTACAAGCTATCAACCTAGAAACACTACCCGAATCGGGTAGTGTCACGCCTACCCTGAAAGGGAAATGGCTTAATGGTAACAAACAAAAGTTTTTTTCGCAATTGGTAATATTTAGCTCTTTCAAAATCAGAGTTTTTAAATAAAATGCTATATGAAAATAGATGCTATTTGGCAATTGTTTGAACAATTTTTATAAATGAATTTACAGTTTGGATGTTTTTCAAAAGGCTAATTTTTTACGGAATCAACTAAGAATATCTTTCCGATGAGTCTTCGCTATGAAACTTTGAAAATTTATAAGAATTATCAATTATTTAAACAATTTTCATTAACAAATTCAGAGTTTGGCTATCTTTCAAAGAATACGCTCAATTTTTTATGTCATCAACTATGAGAATGTCTATCCGATTACTCTTTGCTACGATATGTTACTTTGCAAATTCACAAGGATTATTAATGATATAAACAATTTTCTTCAACAAATTCAGAGTTTGCCTATTTTTCACCAAAGGATGAGAATAATTTTCGAAAAAATTATCACGTTATAAACAAATTATGAACAAAAGTTATTTTTCGGGATTGGCAATGCTTAGCTGATTCAAATCGTGAGTTTTGGAATAAAATATGAGACAAATTAATGTTCCATCACGATTAATTGAAGATAAAAGCCTGATTTCCAAAAGTTGAAAATCATTTATACAATTTTTATAAACAAATTCAGAGTTTGGCTATTTTTCAACTAATAGGCTCAAGCCTTTTCACGGAATGAACTAAGAATGTCTTTTCGATTACTCTTTGCTGCAATAAATTGCAAATTATAAGAATTATTAATGATTCAAATAATTTTCATAAACAGATTCAATATTTGGCTATTTTTTAACGAATAGGCTCACGTTTTTACGAAATCAACTAAGAATTTCTTTGTGATGACTTTTCCCTTTGATACTTACCAAATTGACAACAATTGTTCAGTAAATAAATCATATTCATAAACAAATTTATTTTTTGGCTATTTTCAATTGATACTCTCAATTTTTGTTTAAGGAATCGACTAATAATGTCAAGCTCCGTTTTTTAATAAATATTGTGTAAGTAATTAACAATTGTTCTCAACTTGGGAAGTATCATATCCAAAAGTCATCGCAAAGACATTCTTGGTTAATTGCTTAAAAGATAAACTTATTAGTTGAAATAATAGATCAACTTTGAACTTGTTTATAACAAATATCTAAATCTATCAAATTTATTATAAATTTGCAATGTATCATAGGAAAGAGTTATCTAAAAGAAAATTCTCAGTTAATTACGTGAAATAAATTGAGCCTATTCGTTGAAAAATAGCCAAACTCTGCATTTGTTTATGAAAAATGTTTAAATAAATAATTCTTGCATATTTGCAGAGTATCATAGCAAGGAATCATTAAAAAGATATTCTTGGTTGATTCAGTTACAAACTTGAGCCTATTCCTTGAAAAATATCCAAGCTGTGAGTTTGTTTATCAAAATTCTTTAAATAATTGCCAAATAGCCCGAAAAATAAATTTTCTTCATTAATTTATTTATAACGTGATACATTTTTTTAAATTATTCTCACCTACTAAAAATTATTTATAGATAGTTTTAGCACGATCAGTCGAACTTGTGAAAAATATTTGAACTCATTCCGAATTTTGCGATGACGAGACACGTTGTATAAAAAATATATATATATACGTATACTTCAAGTGTCGAAGTGCTAAATTATTTTTAGTATTGCGCAAATGTTTTCAATTTGAAATTGTACAATTTTAAGCGATTTAAATTTAAAATAATCCAAGTTTAAAAATTTCAATCTGAAATTATTCAATTTCGAAAGAAATTTATCAGGTAGATTTTTAGTTTCAAATTTTAACATTGTTAATTATTTATTTTATTATTTATCGATTTAAAAGTATCAGATATTCAAGCTTATAATTTAACATATAAATTATAGAATCTTCAAGGTTTCTATTCAAAAATATTCAATTTCAAATGCTTTAATTGTAAAGTGTATAATATTTAAAGATTTAATCTGAAATTAGTCAATTTCTCAATTTCTTAATTTAAAATCTTCCAATAATAATCAAGGCATTTTAAAATTTCTAATTTGCAATAAGATTTTAAATTCTTATTCAAAATTCTCAAAGTTCAAACTTGTCCTTATAAAGTTTGAAACTTATATTATTCAATATTGAATATTTTCAATATAAAGTGTTTTACTATTTAATTAAAGAATTTAACAAGAAATCATTTTGAAAAGGATCTTTGCCAAAAAAAACTTATTTTTTTTTAAATTTTAGCTTGGAATATAAAAATAGATAACTATTTTGACTATAAAGAAACGATTTTTTGTGAATTCTCAATTTTCGTATTTCATTCTAAAATCTGTATACCTTTAGATATGTAAATACCCGCGCCAAGAAATCTGTCAACTGTCTCGACTTTTTTATTTGAGAATAGTGAGACCTTTGCTTTCCTACTCAGATTTGTAGAAACGATTCAACAACTCAAGGTCCTTGTAATATTTAAAATTTTACTAAGTTATTTTTTAATTTAATCCGAAATAAAGTACAATAAAAAAATCTTTAACCAGAAAAATGAATTTTCAACAAAATAGTTTAACTTTCAACCAAGTAGTTGAATTTCCAACTAAAAGTGGTATAATTAAATTTTAAGTTGAAAAAATGTATTTTGAACAACAAAAAAATGTCAGCAATATAATTAAATTTTCAACCAAACAAATGAATTTTCTACCAAATGGTTGAACTTTCTACCCAAAAAGACGAATTTTAAACCAAAAAATTAAATTATCAACCAAAAAATGGCTTTTTAACAAAACTGTTCAATTTCAATTTTTCACTAAATAGTCGGATTTTCAACGAAAAACATGAATTTTCAACAAAGAAGTTTAATTTTCTACCGAAAAAAAATAACTTTGAACAAAATACATGGATTTTCAACTAAATTAGATCAATTTTTAACCAAAGAGTTAAAAACTATTTTGAATACCTATGTGAATAACTCCAAATTACCTGAATTGCTCAACCAGTAAGAAGGCTTAAATTGAAAAGAATTGTGAAATTCCTATTTCAGCGTAAAAATGAACATTTTTCTATCCTATTTAAAACCTGATTCTTCCACCGACCTCCAATCCGCAAGAGAGTAATACATTTTCTAAAAATTTAATTCCCGGCAGTACCCATAGCGACAACAACGACTCTCGGAATTATTTTCTGTTCCAGAAACAGGACAAACTTTACATTTATTTAATTCCTTCCAGTATCTTAAAAAAATATCTATAATTTTTTGTTTTTAATTTCGTAAAGTAGGATACATTTCAATATTATTTAATTCCTTCCATTTTTTTCAAAAAATATGTATATTGAATTGTTTTTAATTCCGCAAAATAGAATTTATTTTAAATTTATTTAATTCCCTCTAATACTTTCAGAATAAATCTTTATGATATTGTTACGAATTCCAAAATGTAGTATTTATTTTTAATGAATTTAATTCCCACTAGTACCTTCAGAAAATATATGTTTAAAAATATTTTAAATCCATTTTTTTGGCATATAAGTTCAAAAGTTTCAATTCTCGTTAATCTTATGAATAAGATTTTTGGTATCTTTGTATACATAAAAATATAAATAAATATAATATACTTTTTAAAAGTATAAGCTATACATGAAGTGAAAAAGGTTGTTAAAATTAATAATTTTACGGATTGTAATGATAATTACATAAATCTTTAACTGATCAATGATTGTAAAAAATGGTTACTGTTAAATGTATAAATTTTATTGAGTAATAAATAAATAATGAATTAAAAACATATACACATAGAGTAATAATGATAATAAATTAATAATAAGGTGAAAGTGAAGATAAAAACAAAACGAAAATGAATTGATGGTATAGTAAATGAATAAATAATTGAGTAGATAGTCAATTGATGGATAATAATTACGTTATACCACAAGAAATACTATTATTTTTTATATATCAATGAAAACATCCAGGTTGAATTCAAATAAAATTGTCATCAAATATTCTACAATAATTTTTAGTATATCAGTATTGCACTGTAAATATTCTTCTAGATTTTTAATGTGGGTAGTTTTCTGATTATTTTGTAACAAAAATCAGAATCTTTCATCTATCCGTCTTTTAGAAAATCTACTTTTTAGGTTCAAAAATGGTATTTTGAGTTTTTTCATTTAAGCCATGCGTATCGGCATGATAAAAATTATATAATAGGATTTACATTAAAAATCGAGAAGAAAAATTAAATTACAAGGAACTTTGGGTTAAATCATGTGGGTGCCTTTAATTAAACTTTGCCTTGTTAAGCTGTTTTTTATTTTTTCAATTATTTTCGATCTGCCCTTATGCAATTAACATATCCATTTTATTGAATATAAGTAGTACACATTTTTCTATAAAATATAATACGACTCATTACTGTAGGAATTTTCGCACAATATGTTTAAAATGTAGTACTAGCATTAAAAAAAAAGTTAATATAATTACAATTCTTTATTTCACTAGCCAATTGCCACTTATTTATTAAAAATTATAAAATGTTCGCCAACAATTAATTTCCATTTTAATTCAACCAAGCGTTTTGAAATTGAATTTATTTCAATCCATTCTATTCCCTCTTTTGCATACTCAAACTTTTCAATCCCCTTCAGTACCGTTCCGTGCAATTTTCGACGTTCATTGGCAGGGATTCAATTTTATTGATCCTAACTACGGATTTTCGTATTTCTTAATTCCTTTCAGTACTGTTCTGTTAAATTTTTCAAGGTGCATTGAAGGGGATTGATTTTCTCTCATACCTATTTCCCCGACAGTTTAGGAGACGACCGGAAAAATCAGGTGTTCAAGTGAATTACATTTTTTAATCCCGATCAATGCAAGCCAACTTGCAATCCAAAATAATCCACCTGTCATCCAAGTTCATCCAAGGTCATCCGCTTGCAATCCAGATATAATTTAAGTAATCCCAGTGACGCGGAGTAATTCACATATAATGCGGGGTAATCGACTTGTAATCCTGAGTAATACACTTCTAATCCAAAGCAATCCAGCTCTAATCTGAAGTAATCTAGTTCTAAGACGGAGTAATCCACTTGTAATCCAGGTATTTTGAAGTAATTTAGGTAGTCCAACCCAGTAAGAAGGCTTGCATTGATCGGGATTAAAAAATGTAATTCACTTGAATACCTGATTTTTCCGGTCGTCTCCTAAACCGTCGGGGAAATAGGTATGAGAAAAAATCAATCCCCTTCAATGCACCTTGAAAAGTTCAACAGAACAGTGCTGAAAGGAATTAAAAAATACGAAAATCCGTAGTCAGGATCAATGAATTGAATCCCTGCCAAAGAACGTTCAAAATTGCACGGAACGGTACTGAAGGGGATTCAAAAGTTTGAGTATGCAAAAGAAGGAATAAAATGGATTGAAATAAATTCAATTTCAAAACGCTTGGTTGAATTAAAATGGAAATTAATTGTTAGCGAATATTTTATAATTTTTAATTAATGAGTGGCAATTGGGTAGTGAAATAAAGAATTGTAATTATATTAACTTTTTTTAAATGGTAGTACTGCATTTTAAACAAATTGTACGAAAATACCTACAGTAATGAGTCGTATTCTATTTTATAGAAAAATGTGTACTACTTATATTTAATAGAATGGATATGTTAATTGTATAAGGGCAGATCGAAAATAATTGAAAAAATAAAAAACGGCCTAACAAGGCAAAGTTTAACTATAAAAGCACCCACATGATTTAACGCAACGTTCCTTGTTAATTTTTTTTCTCGATTTTTAATGTAAATCCTATTACATAATTTTTATCATGCCGATACGCATGGCTTAAATAAAAAAAACTCAAAATACAATTTTTGAATACTAAAAATCATTGTAGAATATTTGATGACAATTTTATTTGAATGCAACCTAGATGTTTTTCATTGATATATAAAAAATAATAGTATTTCTTGTGATATTACCTAATTATTATCCATCAATTGACTCTACTCAATTATTTATTCATTTACTATTATCAATTCATTTTCGTTTTGTTTTTATCTTGACTTTCACCTTATTATTAATTTATTATCACTATTACTCTTTGTGTTTATATTTTTAATTCATTATTTATTTACTTCTTAATAAAATTTATGCATTCAACAGTAACCATTTTTTACCATCTTTGGTCAGTTAAAGATTTATGTAATTATCATTACAATCCTTAAAATTATTAATTTTAACCACCTTTTTCACTTCATTTATAGCTTATACCTTTGAAAAGTATATTATATTTATATATATTCTTATTTATTTAAAGATACCAAAAGTCTTATTCATAAGATTAACGAAAATTGAAACTTTTAAACTTATATTCCAAAAAAATGGATTTAAAATATTTTTAAACAGATATTTTCTGAAGGTACCAGTGGGAATTAAATTCATTTGAAATATATGCTACATTTTAGATTTCGAAACAATATCATAAAGATTTATTCTGAAGGTATTAGAGGGAATTAAATAAATTTAAAATACATTCTACTTTGCGGAATTAAAAACAATTCAATACACATATTTTCTGTAAGAAATGGAAGGAATTAAATAAACTTGAAATGTATCCTACTTTACGAAATTAAAAACAATTAATTATGGATATTTTTTTAAGGTTACTGGAAGGAATTAAATAAATGTAAATTTTTTCGCTATGTGAACTACCGGGAATTAAATTTTTGGAAAATGTATTACTTTCTTGCGGATTGGAGGTCGGTGGAAGAATCAGGTTTTAAATAGGATAGAAAAATGTTCATTTTTACTCTGAAATCGGAATTTTACAATTGTTTTCAATTGAAGCCTTCTTACTGGGTAGCATATGCGGTACTCAAAACTAAAAAATGACATGCATTTTTACCTATCTCTTGCAGTTTACGAGATAATTGTTTTTAAAAATAACAATAAAGGAAGGTTTCCCTCAGCTCCCAGTGGAACGTTCCTGAAACCTTCCCCAGCGACGACCATTTTACACGTTCCGGGAACGTTCCGAAGGTTTCCGCAGAACGTTCCGTGCTATTACACTGTAAAAAAATTTCTTGTTACTATCCACTGCGTTTTTTTTTAATTTTACCGAAACCTGTAAAATGACTGAGTTCAAAGTAGTGAACTTCCAACCTCAAAATGTAGAAACATCACTTTGAATGCAGTGGTTTCATAGAGGTAAATTTACAAAAATTGGTAAAACCACTGCATTCAAAGTGATGTTTCTATACACTTTGAGGTTGGAAGTTCACTACTTTGACCTCAGTCATTTTACAGGTTTTGGTAAAATTAAAAAAACGCAGTGGATAGTTACAAGAAATTTTTTTTTACCGAGCGGTCCAGCGGATTACCAGAGTTTTTTCCCCTCGATCTAATCTGACACTACTTTAAACTAGATTTTATCGATAATGGGATTAATTTGCTATGGAAAAATTAATATTCAGTAGAGATATGAATCGGCGGTGATTTAAATGCATGGACCGATTGAAACACAAGAGTTGTAGAGTAGATGGATGGGTGGGAAGAGGGGTGATGTAGTTAGACTTGTCGTGGGTGGCCGAGTAGGTGCAGCTGGGCACCACGTGACCTCCTCAAGGACGCAGCCATTTTGAATGAAAATAATCAAGCGCGCTCGTTTGACCGGCTTTGATCGGCACCTCATCTCGTAAATGTGACTTTTACTCCTATAAGAAAAAAACTGGTCCAAGGAAAAGAAGATAAGTGAGGTAACATTAGATACGCGCAGATGGTATCGTAGAATGGAAAATCGTAGATTATAAAACATAAACGATCCCACCTGGGGATCGCCCTTTAACGATCTCCGCGCCGAAGAGAACGAAGATTCTCATCGCCTCGCGTTACATAACGCAAGGTACGGGAGACAATACCGTTCGCATAACATCCTCGGGAAAAAAGACTTTCCAACCGTGACGTTCCAGCCCTTTCTTGGAAGTGTGTACTATGCTCAAAAATTTCCTGGGAGTATGATTAAAGAGCGAGTCATGTAATGGTACTTTCAGTGTTAATGTTAAAAACATTATCATTTGTTAATGGAGAGGTTAAAATTGTAATGATATGGATTTTTAATCGAAGAAGAACAGCACTGTAAAAGACCAATACTTACACTCAGAAAAACAATTTTCTTGAACCAAGAAAACTATCTTCTTGAATATACATGAAAATTTGGGTGAATCAAACAAATTTTGGTTGATTCAACAAAATGTTAGATTGACGCAACGAAATTTTTTAGTTAAAGCAACCCAATATTCTATCTACCAAAAGATTTTCTTAAAACAACCAAAAAATGACGTTGGGTCAAATATTTTTTTGTCCATGTAATAAACATATTCCATGGCTGAACTAACGAAAATTTTGTTGAATTAACCAAATCGTTTTTTGAGTGTAGTTTTGAGTTACAACATTGTTGAGGCACAAAAACAAATGAAGGCACAATGAAAAAATGCATTCTTCAAAATGAGGTGCAACAAATTTCACATCAATAATTTTTTGTGATGATATTTTTTGATTTTCATGTAAAGGAGGACAAAGTGCACTAGGTGGATATATAACTGTTTTTTTTAAGTTCATAAAGTTGATAAAGTTATTACAGACAATCGTGAGGTATACTATAATTGTGTATATGATAAGCGTACACAATGTGCGGATTTTGTATACGATTCACATTATTATTAGGAGTTTTTAAATGTTTTCTCAACAAGAAACTGTATACATTGTGGTTTACGGTTAATTGTTCTCTTGATAATGCACATAATGAAGAAACTAACCCATTTTAAATTGAAAGGAGTAGATAATTATTTCTCTCATAATAAAAGTGCACAACTTGGATCGTTTTTTGTTCCTGTGAAACATATAATCTTTTTTTTTAATAAACAACCTCGATACTGTTAATTTTTCTCTCGGAAAGTTTGTCTTTTCATCTCTCATGTACAGTCACTTAAGTCACTTTTAGTCACTTTTTTCGGTTAAAAAAAATTCACTATAGTCACTTTTTGAGAGGAAATACCACTTTGTCACTTTAATCCACCTCATTTTAGATTTTATAAAAAAAAAAAGAAAATTGAATTATTCCATGTATGAAATCTATAGAAATCTATGGTATGAAAATGCGATTCAATATTAGACTTTTTCACATTCTTCCCTCTATTCCCCTCTTTTCCACTTTTCTAGAGAATTTCTTTTTTTTCCCCCTATTTTCAAGAAACTTACCCTTTTCCTTGTTTTTTGCCTAAATGTGAACTAAATTATTAGAACCCAATACGAAAGTCCAACTTTTTTTAGTTTAAAGTTAATCCTTTTTGGTTGAAAAGTCTACTGTTATATTTTTCGTTCAGAGTTCATCTTTTTTGTGTAAACATTTTTTTATTTTGTTAAAAATTTAATTATTTAATTGAAATTTCAACTATTTTTTGGGCAAAAACTTAATTTTGTTGTTGAAAATGCAATTGTTTTTGGTTGCAGTATAATATTTTCTGTTTAAAACTCCGAGCATTTAATTGAAAATTCAACTATTCGGTTTAAAATTCAACTTTTTTGTTTAAAAATTTATCTTTTCGGGATTAAAAGTAAAATTAATTTTCAGTATAAAGATTCATTATTTTAGTTGGACATTCATCTCTGTGGCTGAAAACAGAACTATTTTGTTGAAAATTAGTTTTTTATTGTTGTTGAAAATTAATTTTTTCAACTAAAAATTATATTTTTGAATTTTTTATTACAAAATGTATCCTCTTTTGGTAGAATTTTCAACTATTTGGTTGAAAATTCGTCTTTTTAAGAAGAAAATTGATCTTTTTGGTTGAAAATTGATCTTATTTTTTAGTAGACGATTCAATTATTTGGTTGAAAATTTATTTTGTTGTTGTAAATAATTTTTTTTACTATAAATTTAATTAAAAAATTTTTCATTACAAATTTATTTTTTTGTGTAGAATTTCCAATTTTTTGGTTGAAAATTCATGTATTTTGTTCAAAATTCGTCTTTTTTGGTATAAAATTGATCTTTCCGGTTGAAAATTAATGTTTTTGATTGAAAATTCATCTATTTTATCAATAACTTATCTCTTTTGGTATAAAATTAATCTTTTTGGTTGAAAACGCAACTTTTTGGTTAAAAATGAACTTTTTTGTTAAAAACTCATCTTTTTAGTATTAAAATTCCAAGGTTTTCGAAATATTTGACTTTTAAGCATAAAACCTAAACTTTTTTGATAAAAATTTATCTCTTTTGGTCGAAAATTAATCTTTTTCAGTTGAAAATTTAGCTTTCTCGTTCGAAAAATAAATTTTCTGTTGAAAATTCATCTCTTTTCTGGCAACATTGAATCTTTTTTAGTTAAAAATGCAACTGTTTGGTCGATAATTAATAATCTGTTTTGTTTGATGATTCAACTATTTTGTTAAAAATTATTTGTTTATTATGTTGATTCATCATTTTAGTTGAAAATTCATCTCTTTGGTTGAAAATTGAACTAATTCTTATCTTTTGTTGGAAATTCATCTTTTTGGTAGAAAATAAATCTTTTTGGTTAAAAATTAATATTTTTGGTTAAAAATTCATCTATTTTATTGAAAATTCATTTCTTTTGGTAGAAATTTAGTGTGTCTGGTTAACAATGTTAAAAACGAAAATGTAATAATTTGTTTTTGTTTGAGGCTTGAACGATTTTGTTGAATATTCGTCCTTTTTTATTGAAAATTCAACTATACTTGGTTGAAATTTGAACTACTTTCTTAAAAACTTTTTTTTTTGGTTGAAGATTCATCATTTAGTTAAAAATTTATCTTTTTTGTTGTAAAATTAATGGTTTTAACTGAAAATTTATCTTTTTTAGTAGAAAATTCAACTATATGGTTAAGAATCCATATATTTTGTAGAAAATTCGTGTTTTTAGTAGAAAATTAATCTTCTTAGTTGAAAATTCATTTTTTTAATACAAAAAATTCATCTATAATTTTGTTGAAATTGCAATATTTTCACTTCAAAGGTTAGGCATTTAAAGTGTATCATATTTAATTCAATTCGTGAAAAATCACCCTATTTCCCCTGTTTTGAGAGTATTCAAGTATTGAAGGCTGTCAAGTCTGCATGCAATATAAGAATTAAAATTATTTTAATTTATAATTTTCTGGTTTTCTAGTTCCTATCGTAAATCATCGAAATATAAATTCGACAGTTAAGTGTTAAAGGTTTATTTAGCTTGTAATACAATGAATTACAATTTTTCTAAACATTACCTGTAAAATTTATTCTGGCAATTGTGATATTCGTTTCACCAAGAATTCAGTAATATAACTTTTTTGTTACTTATTAGCAGACATTCGTCTGTGACAGCCCTGCATACACATATATGGTCACTATCTTTTTCTACTTAAAAATTGGGTTTCATTAGAACGATTAGATAAGAATTTTAGAGGCCCTTTCATTTGTCAATAGAGAGTTAAGGTGTGACTTTCTAAATCTTAAGGTTGGGTGACAGTCGATTTAAAAAAGTCATCGTAAATAGTGAGCGTCTCTTTTCTATTACATATTCTCCAGAGTAATAACTCCCATTGTCCAATGTCCAATTGTCGATTGAATTCTTGGTATTACTCTTTAATAGTTTAACTAATGACAGCGAGACAAATGCAGAAGTTGCTCTTTTGACTAAGAAGAGAAGGGATTAATGACCAAAGTAGAGAAAGATATATAATGCATTGTTTTAGTGAAAACAAAAGACAAAGGTGTGGAAGGCAGTATTTGTTAACCAAACAATAACTCTCACTGAAATCTCTGACAGAATCTGTTTGCCCATCTTTTGGTCTATTTCTGGCGTCCAAGAAACTTTAAATGAACAAATTTAGTCAAATAAAATTTTTAAAAGAACTGAAATTACTTTTTTAGAAGAAATTATAAGTAATTCAACGTAAAAAAAAATTGAATTCCATTATAATATCTCTAATGGATTTCAACCATTAAAATATTAAATGGCTATTACAGACTTTATAATACCCATATGTGTTGTATAATTAAATTCGAATTGCCCTTCAAAATCTGAATTACTCTCATAAATGTTTCAAGCATTTAATATCTTTCACAATTATAGTCAAGATTCCTCTCTATAGTTAGCAAATCCATTAGCCACACAATTGTATAAAGATTTTTTAAACATTTTTCAACCATTCTTTTAAATAATAAATGGAGATGTAGAATTTTCTCGTCAAGAGAGTGAATGAATAGCAACGCTTGGACGGATTGTGGAAAACTTTCTGAGCAAAGTATCTAGAAGAAGAACAGATACAGCACTAAAAGTTTAACAAAGCGGAAAGCAAGGACATATTTCTTTGTGACACGAATCACATCCCATAATAGCAATCGCTATTCTTTAGAGATTTTGAAACACCAGATCATTGCCTCTTGTTTGAAGATAAGGTCATGTTAATTATTTAAATAAAGCGTTATTTTACGCAACTGAAAAATACAAAAAGAAAAAATCTGTATGTTCTGTCACATGCCGAAATCGGCAAGGTTTGTCGCACTTTGCCTAATATAGAGCTTCAATCCTTACTTTAAAACTTTGACCTTACTTTCAAAATTGTGTCTCGTAGGCGAAAACCCACAAACGTGTCCTCAAGATATGGCAATTTTTCTGACTCAGGTTTGTCACTCCCACGCAATTTTACATTTTTTTTTCATTATCAGATCAACTCTTTCTTTACGTTTATTCTATACAACAATTTCTTTTAATTTATTCCAGTGATGATAGTTGCAATTAGAATTAAATTCTGATTTCGTGATCAATTTCCCAAATGGGAAGTTTTCTACAAAGCTACTTCTGTATTAGGAAGAATCGTTTCGCCAAGACTGGTTTCCTTGGAACCGTACCTTCCGAAATCACTGGTGGATTCTGGATCTACACTTGAAGATAAATCTCGGCACCTGAGCGTTGATTTCTCTATTCCGAGGAATCGTTTGATGTGGCAAATGGCAATAGATCACTGGGAATTGTAATTTTTGATATGCGGTTGGCGCTGATTACCATGGAGCACAATCACTAGGTGTTCGGAAGTCAAGAATAACATAATAATCGTGATACTCGATGATTTGGATGATTTGAACTTTGAAATCGCGGAACAAGTAGACTCCTGCGCGCACGCGCTCGTTACCGGCACTCGCGCTAGTCTGGCGACTGCCGCGGTTTTCTGACAGTTTCCGAACACGCGATGTCAGTAGTAGGAGAGATCGGCGAATGAATACGAAGTCAGCCCGAAGAGAGACTTCGTTTTCGGAACCTGCGCTTCATGAAAATGTATGAGTCTTCACGTACATATTGGCACGTGCCGAAGAAGGGCGTAATCCAAATTTTTAGTAGGGAACGTCCATTTATTACGTAAGAATGATTTTTGAAATTTTGGACTACCTTGAATCTTTTGATATCTTAAGAAATCCTCTAAAATCCGTGAATTGACTTCGTAATTCTCTTTAAATCCTTTGAAATCCCGTGAAATCATCGCAACACCTTTAAATCTCTTAAAATCAGTTAAAATCATTTGATATCTAATTGTTTGAAATCTCCTGAATATTTGTGAAATCTTATGAAATCTCTCTACATCTCATCAAATCTTCGAAATCCTTTAAAGTCCCCTAAATAGTGTTCTAAAGAGTTTAAAGGCTCGGAGAAATTCTCACGAGCATGAGAATATGCTCGACCTTTATGTGCTTTGAGAATTTAATGAGCATTTATGAACATTTTGAATTATGATTTAAAAAATCGTATTTTCTACTTTTATTAATAATAATTACATTATTTAAATTTCGCGGGAAAATGCATCGGTTCGAATTGAAAAGGATGCTAAATTTAAATGATAAAAGAAGTCAAAGTAATAGAAAACATATTATTCGTATTAAACAGTGCCTTATTCAGGGTTGCTACAATATCCCAATTTCTAAATTCTTCAAGGTACAAAACCAACCATACACCTAGAAGATTAATAATATTAATGCAAAATAAATTTTGTTTCTAAACATATTTAAAACACTTTTTAGTTGTGTTTTCAAGTCAAAAAGATAAATTTTCAACCAAAGAAATGAATTTTTAACTAAAATGATGAATCTTCAACCAAAATTATGAATTTTTAACCAAATAGTTACAAAGTTTGCGAATTTTCATCTAAAGAAAATCAATTTTCAACCGAGATTAGAATAGTTAAAATGTCAGAAAAATAAATGTTCAACAAAAAAAAATTTTTTTTTCATAAAAAAATGATTTTTTAACAAAATAATTCAATTTTAAACTAAAAAAGCTAAATTTACAAACCAAAAATATAATATTTCAATTTGCAGTTAGAAAAGTAAATTTTAAAAACGAGTTTTCAGCAAAATTAATTAATTTTTAACTAAAAATATAAATTTTCAAGCGAAAATGGAATAGTTATATCTTCAGTTGGAAAAATTATTTTTCAACTAAAAAGAAACGAGTTTTCAACCAAAGAAATTATTTTTTAATCACTATGATGAATTTTCAACCAAAAATATGAAATTTTGATCAACTAGTGGATTTTTCAATCCAAAAGATGAATTTAAAAAAAACGAATTTTCAACTAAACAGTTTTTTTTTTAATGAAAGAAATTAATTCTTAACAAAAAACGGAATAGTTAAATTTTCTACTAAACAGATAATTTTTTAACGAAAAAGATTACATTTCTATCAAAAAAAGTAAATATTCCACAAAAAATGTAATAGTTAAAGTGAATTTTCAACTCTAATGATGAATCTTCAACTAAAAAAAAAATTAATTTTCAACCGAATACATGCATTTCAAACTAAAAAGATAATTATTCTACCAAAAATAAAGTAGGATAATTTTCATTCAGTAAAATAAATTTCCAAACAAAAAACAACGAATTTTCAACCAAAGAAATTAATTTTTAACCAAAAAGATGAAATTTCAACTAATGAGAGTACTCTTTTACCAAAAAAACGGATTTTCAACAAATACATAGTTAAATTTTCACCGAAAACAGATAAATTTTCAACTAAAAATAGAATAGTTAAATTTTCAGTAAAAAAAAATTATTTTCAATAAAACTAAAGTGAATTTTCAACGAAATAGTATAATTTTCAACCAAGAAGATTACATTTCTATCAGAAAAGATACATTTTCGACAAAAAATGGAAGTTATATTTCCAGTTTAAAAAATGAATTCTAAATAAGAAAAATCTAATTTTCAACCAAAAAGATCAGTTTTCAAATTTTCAACCAATAAGATGAATTTTTAACAAAGTACATGAATTTTCAACCAAATATTTGAATTTCTAAAGGAATTTCCAACCAAAAGGATGAATTAGTCACCAAGATGATTAAATATTCTCCCAAAAAATTCGAGTTTTCAATAAAATACGGGAATATTAAACCAGATATTTGAATTTTCAACTTAAGAAGATAAATTTTGTACCAAACATTTACGAGTTAAATTTCCAGTTAAAACAATTAATTCTCATTTAGAAAACATTATTGTCAACAAAAGAATTAAATTTTGAACAAAAGAAGGAGGTTTCAACTAAAATGATGAAACATCAACCAAATAAAGTAATTTTTAACAAAGTAGTTCCACTTCCAACTAAGTAGTTGGATTTTCTACCAAAAAAATGAATTCTCAATCTGCCACGCTGAAAAAAACCAGTTCTCGTCAGATCACTGAAGTTAAGCAGCGTTGGGCGCGGTTAGTACTTGGATGGGTGACCATTCGAGAATACTGTGTGCCCAAACTTGTAGTTATTTATAACTACAAGAAAACTATCCACCTAGAAACACTACCCGAATCGGGTAGTGTCACGCCTACCCTGAAAGGGAAATGGCTTAATGGTATACAATATACATTATTATTATTATATTATCAATATTATATATTATCAATTATTATATTATCAACCACAAAAAAGATTTTAATTTTATACCAAAAATAGTTGAATTCAATAAAAAAAAGATGAATTTTCAACAAAGTAGTTTAAATCCCCAACCAAAACAGATTAATTTTACACCAAATATTTGCGATTTTCAAACATAATAATAAAATTAATTTCAACCTTAATTTATTGAAAATTCCCTAACTCTCTCAGGTTTTCCCTGACATTCCCTGACTTTCTGGAATTACCTGACCTGTAGCAACTCTTTAATCTAAAAAAAGTATATGTTTATTTCACTCTCGAATGTTTTTGTAAAAATATATGTATTAAGTGTGATATATATGTGTTTAAACAATAAATGCTTTAAATTCTCTTTAATTCTCTATAAATGCTTTGTTCGAGCTTAAATGCTGAGCATATTCTCGAGAGCATTTGTTCAATGTAAATTCTTGAGCATTTAAGAACTCTACCCCTGAAATCTTTTGAAATCTCATTGAATCCCTTCCAATCTTCTAAATCCTATTAAAATCCCTTGATATTCTTTAAAATTCGTGAAAATACTTCGGTATCGCATGAAATCCTTTAAAATCCTATGAAATCTAATGACTTATTTTGAAATATTTCCAAATTACCCCTTACAATCGTACGGATTTGTATGGTTTTTAAGACCCCCTTCATATGCAAGATTTTCTATTTGTACTTTATATATAAAAAATATACCAATTATTTTCACTGTAAATGAGTTTTCAAGGGATTCTAATATATTTTTAGAGTTATAAATTTTTTCACGGAATTTAACGAGATTTACAAAGCTTTTTAGGGATCTCATGCGATTTCAAGGGTTTACAAAAGTTTTAGGATATTTCAAATGATTTTAAAAGATTTCAAGACTTTGAAGAAGTATTTTCACGAATTTTGAAGGATATCAGAGGATTTTAGTGAGATTCGGAAGATTTGAATGAGGGATTTAAGGAGATTTCGAAAGCTTTGCAAAAATGTGAACGGATTTAATCGGTTTTTGAGGGATTGTATAAGATTTAAGAGATTTAAGGGGCTTTTGTTTTTATGATTTAAAAGAATTTCACGGGATTACAAAAGTTTCAAGATTTTCCAACCGATTCTAAAGTATTACGAGAGGTTTCCCAGATTTCAAGTGATTTTAGAAGATTTCAAGAGTTTACAAAAATTACCTAAACAATACAATTTCAGTGCTAATCTCAATTTTTCAAAAAATGTTATTACAAGATTTTAAGGGAATTGAAGTATCTCAAGAGATACCAAAGGATTTCGAAGGATTTTAAAGAATTAAGAATATTTGCGCGGATTTCTAAGGATTTTGAAATATTTTGAAAAATTTCAAAATAAGTCACGGGATTTCAAAGGATTTTTAAGAATTTCATGTAATATTCAAGTATTTTTTACGAATTTTGAAGGATATCAGGGGATTTCAATGAGATTGCTACGATTTAAATAAGGGATTTAAGGAGATTTCGAGA
>CAKNYM010041988.1:66698-87875 GCA_932195095.1 Andricus curvator | reverse complement strand
GTATTTTCACAAATTTTGAAGGATATTAGGGGATTTTGAAGGATTTTATCAGATTTAAGAGATATAAAGGGGTTATTATGATTTCGAAGAATTTCAAGGGATTTTTAAAAGTTTCAAGATTTTTCAATCGATTCCAAAGGATTACGAGAGATTTCACAGATTTCAATTGATTTAAAAAGATTTTACATACACGATTGTAAGGGACTTGAAGTATCTCATGGGATACTGAAGGTTTTCGACGGATTTTAAGGAATTAGGAAAATTTCCGCGCATTTCAAGAGATTTCAAAAGATTTGGAAATATTTCAAAATAAGTAGTGGGATTTTAAAGGGTTTCATGTGGTACCGAAGTGTTTTCAAGAATGTTGAAGGATTTCAGGGGATTTTAATGGGATTTAGAAGATTTGAAGGGATTTGTGAGATTTCAAAAGATTTCAGAGGATTTCAAATAATCCGCCAAGATATCAATGGATTTTAACGCATTTGAGAAATTTAATTAGGTTTCGATGATTTCACGGGATTTCAAAGGATTTAAAGAGAATTACGAAGTCAATTCACAGATTTTAGACGAGTTCGTACAAGATATCAAAAGATTTAACGGAATTTCAGAGGATTTCCGAATATTATAAAGGATTTTGAGGGATTCCTAGGACTGTTAATGGCTATGAAAATATTGTAATATATTGTAAGGGATTTCAGGAGATTCGGAAAGATTTTCATGGTTTTTAAAAATTTTAATGAATTTTAAAGGCATTCCAAAGATTTCAAGGAAGGTCGTAAGATTTCAACAATATTCACGGAATTTCAAGGATTTTAACCGTTTTTAAGAGATTTTAGGGAATTTACAGGGATTTTAAAGGATTTTTATCGTGTTTGGAAGATTTCAAGCAATGGAATGAAAAAAGAAATACAAAAAATTTTAAGGAATTCATAATTTTTTTTAAATGATGTTAATGAAAAGATTTTTAATATAATAACACCCATTTTCAAAGTATTATAAAAGTGCTGAAAAATCTAATGGGATCTATCTATGAGGAAGCCAAAATAATACAGGCACACAAAAAAAAGTTTGCGAAGCCAACAAAGCGACCTATATAGTATTATAGTATTCGTCTAGCATAGTCAGAGTCTACATTATTAGTAATTTTCTGCTCACCAGTTTTTTTTTTCTTGAGTTTGAATTTCTAGTCTAGGTCAAATTATCCCAAGTAGGCCACCATAAACCGGTTTTGGTCGCAGACAAAATTTGTTTGAAAAAGTTATTAATAATGGAAATTTAATGTTACAACAGGATCAACATTTTCCTCGTGAACGGCGTAACGGATTTTGACGATTCTTACGTTGAAATTTGTGTGTAAAAACGTAAATTCCGTAAATCCTTCTTCTAAATATAAAAACATTGAATTTCTTTAGAAAATTACCAATTGTTTATAAACAAATTCAAATTTTTGTGTTTAAAAACGTACATTCCAGAAATTTTTCTTCCGAAAATGTAAAATTGAATTTGTTTGTAAATATATCAATTGTTTATAAACAAATTGAACATTTTCCGGGCACAATACAAGCGAGTTGGGGGGGGGGGTCAAAATTAAAACCTACTGGGTGAAAATTATTTCTCAAACATTCCTTAAGATGTGACTAATTTTCAATTTACAAAAAGTTAATAATCGGTATTTCGTTATTTCCATTTCTTTGAAAACCAAGCTTTTCACATTTAAAACCCTGTGTTCATTTCAAATGCCCGGAATGGAATTTCTTTTTCAAGAAAACGAACCATGGGGGGGGGGGTCGATCATAAAATTCCTTCAACCAATCGCATAATTTTTCTTTTGAAAAAATGCATCCAATACTCAAATGAATTGTGCTTCAAATCTGAAGAGTTATTTGTCGAAAGTAAATAGGTAATCAGTCATGACGGATGCAGATAGCGGTATTTAATTTTTTTCTGGTGAAGAATTTGTGCCTCAGACGTTGAAAGCTAGGTATATAAAATAAATAATATTGGTAGTTGAGGAGAAGATACGTGTGAGTGTTTAGACACTAATCCTGAAGAGGTATTTACGGTAAGGTAAGGTGGTATTACGGGCTTGTCTTTCAGGTACATGTATGGACATATTTCACAGGGAGCAGGTGGGACTTATTGCAAAAGTCACCTGACTCCTTGGCAGCCTCCACAGATGACTGCGAGAGTTGCCTCTGACCTGCTGACCGATTTTCCCAAATGACCGACCGGACAGTGTCCTCGCTCATATCCCTGAATTTACTTGTACCTGATTGGACATGCGACCTTCTCGAAGAGAGTCTTTTTATCGCGAACTTGGTTCCATCGTTTCATTATAGTGTGAGAATAATATCTTTATGAAGTGGCGAGTCATCACTGGCGGTTATAAATAAAATTAAATTAAATTAAAGCAGTTACAAACCATAAGTCCCAAACGAATAAGGCCCATAAATAGAAGACCCAAATGGCCCAAACATGTAAGGCGCTGTCGAGAAACAACGGTACCAATTTTAGGCTCTGTTTAACCGGGCTTCTGTAATTAATCAAGAATGACCAAAAATTATAAAATTTTCGACCAAAATAGATGAATTTAACAAAATAGTTGAATTTATAACCACATAGATTAATTTTCGAGCTAGAAAGCTGAATTTTCAATCAAATAGTTGCATTTACAACCAAATAGTTGAACTTTTAAGCAAAAGGGACGAATTTTCAACAAAATAGTTAAATTTTCCACCTGTAAAGAAGGATTTCTAACCAGATGGTCGAGTTTGTAAACAAAAAACGCTTTAATCAAAAACAGTTGCATTTTCAACCAAATTTTTAATCAATTAATCCATTTTTAATCAAAAACAGTTGAATTCAACAAAAAAGACGACTTTTAAACAAAATAGTCGAATCCCCAATCAAAGCAGATTAATTTTTAAACAAACAGTTGCACTATTACCCAAAAAAATCGGATTTCTACCAAAAGAGATGAATTTTCAACCAACAATGATTTTTCATTCAAGAGAGAAAAAAAATGTCGACCAAATTGTTTATTTTTCAAGCCAAAAAGAAAATTTTTTAATAACAGTTGAATTTTAAACCGAAGAGATGAATCTGCGAATAATAAAATTAATTTTTAACAAAGCAGATCTAACTTCCAACCAAGTAGTTAAATTTTCAATGAAGATTAATTTATAATCAAAAAGATCAAATTTTTGCCATAACAGATGCATTTTCTACAAAAATAACAGAATTTTTAACACAAGAAAATTAATGTTTGGGCTGTATCTAGTCGTTTATTAACAAAATATTCGAATCCTCAACGAGATTAATTTTCTACCCATGAACTTTTTACCAAATAGTTGAATTTTCAACTCAAAATGATAAATTTTTCTACCAAAAACGGAATCATTCAATTTTCAACAAAAATAAATGAATCTTCAGCCAGTTGAATTCAACCAAAAAAAGACGGATTTTTAACAAAACAATCGAATCCTCAACCGAAAAGAGGATTTTTCAAAAATATACATGAATTTTCTACCAAATACTTGAATTTTCAGACAAAAAATATGAATTTTTAACTAAATAGTTAAATCTTAAACCAAAAAGATGAATTTTCAACAAAACTGATGAATTTTAATGCCAAGGAGAGTAGAGACAAATTATCTACGAAACAGTTAAATTTTAAACCCGAGAATATGATTTTTCAACAAAAAAGTTAATAAACCAAGTAGTTGAATTTTCAACCATAATAGTTGAACTTTGAACTAAAAATATAAATTTTTAACAAAAAAGTTCATTTTCACTCAAACAATCTAACTTTCAACTAAATTGTTGAATTTTTAAACTAAAACGGCTAATTTTCTACAAAACTGTTGAATTTTCTACCCAAAAATATGAATTTTCAACAAAAAAGTTATCTGTCAAAGAAATAGTTATTGAATTCTAAACTAAAAATGGTCAATTTTCAAAAGAAAATGAAAGAGTTAAATTCGCAGTTGGAAAAATTGTTGTTCTTCCGCGAAAAAACGAATTTGTAACCAAAGAGATGGATCTTAAACAAATGAAATTAATTTTGACGAAAATAGTTCAACTTTCAATCAAGTAGTTGAATTTTGAATCAAGAATATTACTTTTTTTACAAAAAATGGAATAGTTCAATTTTTAGTTAAAGAAATTAATTTTCAACTGAAAAAAAATTTTAGTTTTTTTTATTTTCAATCAAAGAGATGGATCGTTAACTAATAAAGTGAATTTTTAACCAAGTAGTTCAATCAAGAAAATTAATTTTCAACCAAAAAAGACGAAGTTACAACAAAATAAATCAATTTTCGAAGAAATTATTGAATGTCCAACAGAAAAAGATCAATTTTTCACCAATAATAGAATGGATTAATTTTCAGTTAAAAATCTTAATTTTAAACGAAAAGGTTGAATATATAAATAATTTTAAATAACTATATGAGTTAATTCAAAAAAATAATAAATTTCAAGAAAGTAATTACATTTTTAACAAAATAGTTGAATTTTTTACAAAATAATTGACTTTTCAACCTAATAGTTGAATTTCCAAACAGATCATCGAATTTCAAAACAAAAATGATTAAAATTCAACCGAATTTTTTAGAAGACAGATTAATTTTTAACCAAACAGTATATTGTCAAACAAGAAAGATGTATTTTGAACCAACAAAAATGACTTTTTTACCATAAAAGATGAATTTTTAATCCAAAAGGACGATTTTTCAACAAAACAGTTGAATTCATCCGAAAAAGATGACTTTACCAAAACATTTGAATTTTTAACAGAATAATTAAACTCACAACAAAATTGTTGAATTTTTAATTAAATAGCTGCATTGTTAACCTATAAAGATAAATTTTCGACCAAGAAGATTAATTTTCTGCAAAAAAAAATAATCTTCAGCCAGTTAAATTTAACCAAAAAAGAGGTATTTTTAACAAAATAGTTGAATTCTCAACGAGATTAATTTTCTAACCAAAAAGAAGCATTCTCAACAAAATACATGAATTTCCTACCAAATAGTTTAATGTTCAACTAAAAATGATAAATTTTTCAACCAAAAATGAAATCGATAAATTTGCAACAACAAAAAAAAACGAATCTTTAGCCAGTCGAATTCAATTAAAAAAGAAGAATTTATATCAAATAGTTGAATCACGAATCGAAATAGATAAATTTTCAACAAAATACATGCATTTTCTATCATGCAGTTGAATTTTTAACTTATAAAGTATAAATATTCAACCAAAAATGGAATAATTAAATTTCCATATAAAAAATTAATTCTTTATAAAAAAAGTGAATTACAAACAAAATAGTTAAATTTTCTACCAAAGAGGCGAATTTAAAAAAAAAGAAATTTTTAATAAGGTAGTTCAACCTTCAACCAAGTAAACTAAAGAACCTTCAATGTGGACAGACAGACCATCATACTTTATTATAGTTAATTTCAAAAATATTTAATTAGTATAGATTCAACAAAAAAATATTTTACATTCAAATCCTAAAAAGTTTAGTTTTAAATTAGCAAAATTCAAAAAGTTAAATCAATTATATCGTATATTAAAAAAGGGGGAAAAGGGGAAGTTTTTCGAGAATAGGGGAAGAAGGGAAATTTGAAAAAAGGGCAAACATTTCTTTCTAGGGAAAAATTGAAATAAGTATTCCGTGTGGAAAAATTTCATGACAATCTGGTGTCAAAACTGGTTTAGATCTGGTTTTATCTAGACTGCCTGGTCTGGAAGATCTGATCTGGCCCAGGTCTGGTCCTATTCTTGCTCAGATATGACTTTAACTAGACCGTCTAGTCTGGTTCAGGACTGGCGCCGATCAGCGAGACAAAAACAAAAAATTATATGTTCTGTATAGAAAGTCTGGTTTGGCCCAGGACTGGAAAATTTGTTTGGACATATTTTGAAAAAAGTTAGAGAGTGTCTATGTGTTTAAAATGATAGAAAAGAAGAAATTCACCCAAAACCAGTAATAGATCAAACAAGGCTCTTCTTATATCACGATGATAGTCTGGTCTGGTCCAGGTTTGGTGCTGATAAACTAAATACACTTTTAGTAAAGTTGGATAGTAATTTGTTACAAGGAACTAAGTTACTTGAAAGTTACGTTATTTGTAAATTTTAGGGTGAATACGTTACTTTTTTAAAAAGTAACTTATAACGTAACTTGTTACGATTTTTGCAGTAACTTGGAACTTTAATTTTAGTTACTTTAAAGTTACTTTGTGTTTTCATATATCATCTCCTCTTAAATGAGGTTTATGGGTCAGCTATCTTGAAAATTTGTCTTTTTCGGTTGAAAGAATATCAACTATTATATTTTCCGCTTTGTAGAAAATTTGTATTCTTGGCTTGAAAATGCAACAATTCAGTGGACATTTTCTTTTTCTTGTTTCAAAATTGGTCACTTTTGGTGAAAAATCTAATTTAGCTTGGTTGAAAATTTAACTTTTTTGTGGAATATTAATCTGATTTAGTTGACGATTCAGCTATTTTGTTGAAAATTCGTCTTTTTTGGTTGAATGCAACTGATGTGTTTTAATTCAAATTAAAATCTTTTTGGTTGAAATAATATCAACCATTATATTTTTCGTTGAGTATTCATCTATTTTGGCTGAAAATTCATGCATTTTGTTAAAAATTCAACTATTTTATTTGGTTGAAGAGTAACTTTTTTGTTAAAAATTCATATTTTCGGTTTGAAAATGGAACAGTTTTGTAAAAAGTTCGTCTTCTTGGCTTGAAAATTCAACAATTTAGTGAACTTTTTTTTTTTCTTTCTTTGTTCAAAATTTGGCTTTTTCGTTTCAAAATTCATCACTATATGTAAAAAAATCCATTTTTTTGTTGTTTGATAATTCAACTATTTTGATAGAAAATTAACTTGATTTGGTTGAGGATTCAGCTATTTTGTCGAAAATTCGTCTTTTTTGTTTGAATTCAACTATTTTGGTAGAAAGTTCAAATTTTGGTTGGGAAATTCATCTCTTTCTGTAAAAGAAATTTCTGAAGAGGGTTCAGCTATTTTTTTGAAAATTTGTTTTTTCTGGTTGAAAATTGAACTACTTGGTTGATGGTTGATACACTTTATTAAAAATTCACTTCTTTGATTAAAGATTCATGATTTCAGTTGAAAATTCAACTTTTTGGTTGAAAATTTTACTATTTTGTTTCAAATTCGTTTTTTGGGGGGCGGGGTGAAAAATTCAAATATGTTGCTAGAAAACTGAACTATTCGGTTCAAAATTAACTTTTTTGTCGGAACTTTAACTCTTTTGTTGAAAATTTGTCTTTCTGGTTTAAAAATGGTACAAAATTCAACTATTTGGTTAGAAATTAAATTTTTTTGTTAAAAATTAATATTTTCGGTTTAAATATTCAACCATTTGGTTGAAAATTCATGTATTTTGTTAAAGATTTAACTTAATTGGAAGAAAGTGCAAATTTGGTTAGAAATTAACTTTTTCGTTGAAAATTCTTTTTTTTGGTTTGTTTAAAAATGGTAGAAATTTCAACTTTTTCGTTGAAAAGTAATTTTTTTGTTGAAAATTAGTCCTTTTGGCTTGAAAATTCATTTCTCCCGGTAACAGTTTAGAAGTATTTTTGGTTAAAAATACAACTATTTGATTACAAAATGTGATTGAAAAATTCTACTTTAACTAATGCCTATTTCTTTTTAAATTAAGCTTTTGTGAATTATCATCTTAGTTATTTTGATTTTTAAATGATAAAACTAAGGAAGTGAAAAAAGTAACTTTTTAGGTAAATTGAAGTTACTTTATCTAGTAACTGTAACTACAATCAGCGCAAAAATGATAGGCATCTTCCCTTGAAGCTTAACAACTCTGCCAAAAAAATGCTAGTGTAATAAGTAAATAGTCATTTGGAAGCTGAAAGTGTTCCACGTAAATGAGCTTGAAGACGTTAATGTAAAAATTTGTTTACATTAACTTCTTCAAGCTCATTTACGTGGAATAGTTTTAGCTTCCAAATGACTATTTACTTATTACTCTAGCATTTTTTTGGCTGAGTTGTTAAGCTTCAAAGGCAGATGCCTATAATTTTTGCGCCGATAGTAGTTACCTTTTTCCGCTAAGTAACTTAACTGTAACTAGTTCCCATGTAGAAATTTCGATCGGAATTTGGAAGGGCCCCGGCTAGTTTTCCCCGTTTCTGATCGGGCGCTGGTCGGGAAAAATAGGGAGGGCCAGAATAGTTATGTAACGCTGTTTTAGCCAGGCACTATCTAGAACTTCTAGCGAGGTCCTAACAGGAATACCCTTCAACCGCCCGTCTAGACCCTCTCTGTTTTCCGGTACGCTCATTATTCAGCTGTGATATAAATATATGTGACAAACTATTTTTCAACAACTAAATGATTATTTTTATTATTTTCCACTGGGTTTCACATGCACAGCACAAATTTAACTGTTTTCCTTATGTTTCACGTATTAACAAAAAATTCGAACTTTATTTTAATCAAAGTGATTGTGAAAGGTGAAAAAAGAAATTACCTAAATTACCAATACTGGCTGACAATTGGGTCTGGCCTGAGGCTAGCCAATAAAAACATTACACTTTTGGCCAGGCTCAGGCCAGACCATCTGATCAGCGTCAAGAAAGGAAACCAGACACTCTGGTCTGGGCCGAGCCAGCGCCAAAAGATTTTTCCACACGGGTATATTTCTTGATATAAAAAAGTGATTGAAATAAGTCGAAGACCTGAGGAAGGTGATCAGCAAATGGTATCATATCTATAAATATGAGTGTATGAAACTAGTGCGATTCCAGGTGGTATCGACCTCGAAGGAATTCTTCCGGGAGGACACGCGACCTTTCGATGCCAAGTACGAAGTCATGTAGGTAGTCAACAACGACCCACGCGTTAAAGATTTTTAAAAAGTCGGGACAGACCGATACCTATATGGATCCAGAAAGGTGCGGATGGCCAAAGAGGGCTGTGCAAAATAAACGCAATTTACAGAATACGGCGAGACGGGCCCATAAAAAGTGGGCCAAAATGAGCTGAGAACTGGTTCGAGATGGTCCAAAGTGGAGAGAACGTCATATTTATGTAATTTATACTCGGTACCCGCATTCACTTGACTCTTAAGTATCCAAGGATTTTAATTATAGCGATCGATATTTAAGATTTATGTTTCATTTAAAAAAGATGAAAATAAAATTCAATACAGAGGACGAAAGTGCATAAAAAAGTATGAAAGTATGATTAAAATTAAAATTAAACTCTGAACCGATGATTTGTGATTGTGGTGTAAGGAAGAGTGGGGTATGGTGCCAATATAATTGCCAATTACAAATAACGCCTCTATTTTTTGATTTTCATATTAGTTCTTCACATAAAATAGCTTTCTCTGTTTAGAAAAATAGTGATTTGATGCAATTTCTGTTTTGAAACTCACGCCAGAAGGGTAATTATGAAAAAACAGTTTTAGCGGAAACCGATGAAAAAGTCTTTGGCTGAAATTAAGCACTTACAGCATATTTTGAAATACTTAAAGCAAGAAAAAGTTAGGTTTTAATAGATGAAGTGTTTTATCAAACTTCTGGTATCATGATTTATTTCTATAAATGTTTAAAATGTATTTCAGCAGGGGGTAAGAGGTTATTGAAATTTAAGAAACTTAAATTAGAATAAAATCAAATTCAAATCCTATTTAACGTCCAATACTCAAGTTAATGTATAGAATTCCTGAAAGCGAAACAAGAATCCAACGACCAAATTCGGACAACCACCCCAAAATGCTCCTATTATGTATACCACTAAGCCATTTCCCTTTCAGGGTAGGCGTGACACTACCCGATTCGGGTAGTGTTTCTAGGTGGATAGTTTTCTTGTAGTTATAAATAACTACAAATTTGGGCTCACCACACCCATAATATGCCAACAGCACACAGTATTCTCGAATGGTCACCCATCCAAGTACTAACCGCGCCCAACGCTGCTTAACTTCAGTGATCTGACGAGAACTGGTTTTTTCAGCGTGGCATGGCCGTTTAAAAAAAAAAAAATTGGTGTTTCTTTGGACAAAAATAAAAAAGAGGAAAGAGAAATGGGAAGGCAACCAACCAAATCCCCTTCCTGCTCTTTTTTATTTCTTTCGTCTTTTTTATTTTTATTATTATCAAATCATAATATGAAAGCATTTGTAATATTTACCAACGTTTCGGTGCGCATATAGCACCCGTATCAAGGTAAGAAAAATTAGAGCAGGTGGGAACAGCGACGAAACAACGACGCTCTCTCCTCGATACCTGAGATCTAAAATAAAAGATTTTTACTTTCATTTTTTTTCCTCTTTTTGCTTCCTCATAGAGGAAGTTTTGTAATGGTAACATTTTCAAAAAATTTTAAATTCATTTAATTGAACCTTCCCCAATTTAAAAATGTCTAATACAATGTTCTAAGCAATTGTCCGGATGTGTGTGTGTGGATGTCACACTTTTTTGTGAACACGATAACTTGAAAACGGTTGCAGATAAATTGATAAAATTTGGAGGGCTTATTTTCCCGACTAATATCTTGAAACTGACCGAAGGATGTCTGAAAATATTTGTTGCATTTTTTTTAGCACTTAATAATATTTTAAAAATCGGTTTCTTATAGTAAAACTTTTTTCATTGACATAATTCAAAGTTGATGCAAGAATATAAAAGATTCCTTGGTTCGAGACGAATCGATTGACCTATACTATTAATATATTTTTTATGACACATGGATGATTTCAGCCCTTTTCGACGCCTATGAAGCGGGGCTAAAGCTCTACTTTTTACTCCCTAGGGAGTAAAAAGTACTTTTTACTCCCTACGGACTGAAAAGTGACGTCAGAGGTGAATAATGAAAATTATGGATCTATGAGCTCGCATTTTATGATTATCAGCCCACTCACCGTAAAAACTGTGAGGAAATTTTGGTTGCAGATAATAGAATTTTGCGGTTATTTATGGAAAGTTAAATTTTTAAAAATGAATTTTGGGCAATCCATGGTAAGTTACCATATTTACCTGTAAAATTACCATGAATGACCAAAATTTTTCATAAATTTCCGGAAATTTATGGACATTTTTAAAAATGAATTTTGGGTAAGTTACCATATTAACCTGTAAATTTACTATAAATGACCGAAATTTTTCATAAATTTCCGGAAATTTATGGAAATTAAAAAAAATGAATGTTGGGTAATCTATGGTAAGTTACCATATTTACCTGTAAAATTACCATGAATGACCGAAATTTTTCATAAATTTCCGGGAATTTATGGAAATTTTTTAACATGAATTTTGGGTAATTTACCATATTTACCTGTAAAATTACCATAAATGACCGGAATTTTTCATAAATTTCCGGAAATTTATGGAAATTAAAAAAAATGAATTTTGGGTAATCTATGGTAAGTTACAATATTTACCTGTAAAATTACCATGAATAACCGAAATTTTTCATAAATTTCCGGCAATTTATGGAAATTTTTAAAAATGAATTTTGGATAAGTTATCATATTTACGCGTTAAATTACCATAAATGACCGAAATTTTTCATAAATTTCCGGAAATTTATGGAAATTTTTAAAAATGAATTTTGGGTAAGTTATGGTAAGTTCCCATATTTACCTGTAAAATTACCATAAATGACCCAAATTTTTCATAAATTCTCGGAAATTTATGGAAATTTTTATAAATGAATTTTGGGTAATTTATAGTAACTTACGAATCACCTCTAAAATTACCATAAATTAGGTTAACATTAATTTCATGCTTCATTATACAAAATCTAATATGGACTGAAATCATGACTGTATTTCGAGAAATGTCTGAAATCATCCATTTGTTATAAAAAATATCGTATGCGCCAAGGGGGAGAGGCACTTTTTCTCCCCCCAGGTGCATAATATACTATTATCAAAGCGTAGGAAAGTTATGGTAATTTATATATTTTAAAAATTGGTTTTTTATATAGTAAAACTTCTTTCATTAACATAATTCAAAGTTGATGCAAGAGCAGGAAAGATGTGTTGATTCGAGACGAATCGATTGACCTATAATAATAATACATTTTATTAAGGAGTAAGGAAGCTATGGTAATGCATAATATTTAAAAATACGGTTTTTTATAGTAAAACTTTTTTCTTCAACATAATTCAAAGTTGATGCAAGAATATAAAAGATTCCTTGATTTGAGAGGAATCGATTGACCTATAATATTAATACATTTTATTACAGAGTAGGGAAGTTATGGTGATTTATATATTTTGAAAATCGGTTTTTTTTGTAAAACTTTTTTCATTAACATAATTCAAAGTTGATGAAAGAACAGAAAAGATGTGTTGATTCGAGTCGAATCGATTGACCTATAATATTAACACATTTTATTGAAGAGTAAGGAATCTATGGTAATGTTTGATATTTGAAAATACGGTATTTTATTGTAAAACTTTTTTCTTCAACATAATTCAAAGTTGATGCAGGAATATAAAAGATTCCTTGGTTCGAGACGAATCAATTGACCTATAATATTAATACATTTTATTAGAGAGTAGGGAAGTTATGGTAATTTATATATTTTAAAAATCGGTTTTTTATAGTAAAACTTTTTTCATTAACATAATTCAAAGTTGATGAAAGAACAGAAATACTATTAACACATTTTATTGAAGAGTAAGGAAGCTATCGATTGATCTAGAATATTAATACACTTTATTGAAGATCAAGGAAGTTATGCTCATTTATAATATTTAAATCATCTGTTTCAGATAGAAAAACTTTTTTCATCGACATAATTCAAAGTTGACGCAGGAATAGAAAAGACTTTTTGATCCTAAGTTTTCAAATAGGGTAATTCTGACAATGTTTGTAAAGAAATCATAAAGCTGGGAAAGGGATAGGATGCGACAGCACATTTCCCTTCCCTTTTCCAGCTCGAAAAATTATCATTTCGAATACAAAATTTGATTTGTCTGATTTGTCTTTGTATTTAAAAAGTTTTTGTATTATTTTGTAATTTTGTATTTTTTGTGAATTTCTATTTTTAAATTGAGCAAAATGAAGACTTTGGTTTATTTATTATTGAAAAAAATAACTAATGCTTCCTCTATGCGGAAGCAAAGTGCTCGTGAAATGAGCACCATATAAATATAAATACAAATAAAGTGGAAACACTCGAGATCGAATTCACAGCTAGTTTAATTTTGTCCAAAGAAACCAACTTTTTGTTGTTTTTAAAAATTACAATAGGAGCATTTTGTAGTGGTTGTCCAAATTTGGTCGCTGGATTCTTGTTTTATTTTCAGGAATTCTATACTTTAGTAAGAAGTTTTACTGCTTTTGCCACATACTTTACTTTAATTAATAAGAAAACATTCAATTAGTGTTGAATATGTCTGAAGTAATTTTTTTTCGTCATGTTCCACTTTCCAAAATTATTATATTATATAATTTTTATTTTACAATGTTCATATTGTTTGAATAAACAGCAGTAATATGACGGTCACCGTACCCCAGGGTATGGGGTATGCTGGCTGAAATGCAACATCCATCAATTAATTAAATTTCAAATAATGATGTGATTAAAAAGCGGTTTGGAGTAATAACATATGTTCCCTGATAATGTAATCCTCATCTTAAAAAATACACACATCAACATCACATTTCAATCATAATTTATAGGGTATTTAAGTCAAAACGCGGCACCGCGCGGCACTATACCCCACTCTCCCCTACACCAGAGTTGGGTAGTAACTTGTTACGAAGAACTAAGTTACTGAAAAGTTACGTTATTTGTAACTTTTAGGGCGAATTCGTTACTTTTTGAAAAGTAACTTGTAACGTAACTTAGTTACGATTTATGCAGTAACTTGGAACTTTAATTTTAGTTACTTTGAAGTTCTTTTGTGTTTTTTGTATATTATCTCGTATTACGAAAGGTCTATGGGTCAGTTATGGGTAGAAAATTAATCTCTTTTAGTTGAGGATTCAGCTATCTTCTTGAAAATTCATCTTTTTTTGGTTGAATTCAACTGTGATTGATTTCAAATTAAAGTCTTTACTGGTTGAAATAATATCAACTATTACATTTTTCGTTGAGAATTCATCTTTTTTATTTTGAACATTCATACATTTTGTCAAAAATTTCAACTATTTTATTTGGTTGAAAAGTAACTTTTTTTTGAAAATTCATATTTCCCATTTGAAAATACAATAGTTTTGTAAAAAATTCGTCTTCTTGGCTTGAAAATGCTTGAAAATAAAAAATTGGTTGAAAATTCAACTATTTTGATAGAAAATTAACTTGATTTGGTTGAGGATTCAGCTATTTGGTTAAAAATTCGTCTTTTTTGGTTGAAATCAACTGTGAATTCAATTATTTTTGGAAGAAAGTTCAACTAGTTTGTTGAAAAATAACGAACCTTTTTGTTGAAAATTCAACTCTTTTTTTTTGTAAAATGTTGATTTTGGTTGGGAAATTCATTACTTTTGGTAAACAAATTTCTGAAGAGGGTTCTGCTATTTTGTTTAAATTTATCTTTTCTGGTGGAAAATGTAACGAATTGTTTGAAAGTTTACCTATGATTTGTTAAACATTCAGTTGTTTGGTTGAAGTTTCATCATTTTTGTTGAAAATTCATCTCTCGTTGAAAATCTAACTATTTTCTTTCAAATTCGATTATTTTTGGAATGTGGAAAAATCAAATATTTTGCTAGAAAATGCAACTATTTGGTTATAAATTAACTTTTTCGTTGAAAATTTAACTATTTTGTTGAAAATTCATCTTCTTGGTTTGAAAATGGGAGAAAAAGTTCAACTATTTGGTTGAAAATGAACTTTTTTGTTGAAAATTCATCTCTCGTTGAAAATCTAACTATTTTCTTTCAAATTCGATTATTTTTGGAGGGTGGAAAATTCAAATATTTTGCTAGAAAATGCAACTGTTTGGTTATAAATTAACTCTTTCGTTGAAAATTGAACTATTTTGTTTAAAATTAATATTTTCGGTGTGAAAATTCAACCATTTGGTTAAAAATTCATGTATTTCGTTAAAAATTTAAGTATTTTGGCAAAAAGTCCAAATTTTGTCGATAATGAACTTTTTTTGAAAATTTAACTGTTTGGTTGAAAATTCGTCTTTTTTGGTTGAATTAAACTGTCCATTTAACTATTTGGTAGAAAGTTCAACTAGTTTGTTGAAAAATAACGAACATTTTTGTTTAAAATTCAACTCTTTTTTTGTAAAATGTTGATTTTGGTTGGGAAATTCATTACTTTTGGTAAAAAAAATTCTGAAGTGGGTTCTCCTATTTTGTTTAAATTTATCTTTTCTGGTGGAAAATGTAACTACTTGTTTGAAAGTTTACCTATACTTTGTTAAACATTCAGTTGTTTGGTTGAAGTTTCATCATTTTTGTTGAAAATTCATCTCCCGTTGAAAATCTAACTATTTTCTTTCAAATTCGATTATGTTTAGAGGGTGGAAAATTCAAATATTTTGCTAGAAAATGCAACTATTTGGTTATAAATTAAATTTTCAGTTGAAAATTGAACTATTTTGTTGAAAATTCATCTTCTTGGTTTGAAAAAAGGTAGAAAGTTCAACTATTTGGTTGAAAATGAACTTTTTTGTTCAAAATTAATATTTTCGGTGTGAAAATTCAACCATTTGGTTAAAAATTCATGTATTTCGTTAAAAATTCAAGTATTTTGGCAAAAAGTCCAAATTTTGTCGAGAATGAACTTTTTTTGAAAATTTAACTGTTTTGTTGGGGATTAGTCTTTTTGGTTTGAAAATGGTAGAAAATTCAACTATTTGGTTGAATATTAACTTTTTTGATGAATATTAATAATTATGGCCAACGGCCATACCACGCTGAAAAACCCAGTTCTCGTCAGATCACTGAAGTTAAGCAGCGTTGGACGCGGTTAGTACTTGGATGGGTGACCATTCAAGAATACTGACATGAGTGCTGTTGGCACATCGTGGGTGTGGTGAGCCCACACTTGTAGTTATGTATAACTACAAGAAAAACCTAGAAACACTACCCGAATCGGGTAGTGTCACGCCTACCCTGAAAGGGAAATGGTTTAATGGTATATATATATGGTATGAAAAGTCAAGAATTTGGTTGAAAATTCATACATTTTGTTAAAAATTTAAGTATTTTGGTAGAAAGTCCAGATATTGTCAAAAAATAACTTTTTTGTTGGAAATTAGTCTTTTTGGCTTAGAAATTAATTTTTTCCGGTGAAAAAAATTTCATATTCTTTGGGTAAAGATACAAATATTTGGTTACTTGAAGTTGCTTTATCGAGTTACCCAACACTGATGTACACTTTAATGTCGAGATTAAACATTTTAATAATGAAAAGTTAATAACGATAACTGTCATAAGTTAACAATTATTGTCATTTATATAAACGCTTTTATCTTTTCCCTCCATTTACTCGCAGAACTAGATGATGTTTTGAATCACCTAGACAATTATTCAGTCAAATTATCATTATTTTTTTTTACACATTTCCTTATTCAAATATGATCACTAATTTGTTAGATAGTTCCAATGATAGCCCTACTTCTTTTTATGCTGAAATAAAATAACTAGCGTTTGTATATGAAAATGTTTATAACTATTTGATCAATAATAATCACAATTATTCTGATTCCATCAACAAGATTTTATGAAAAAAGTTTTCCGCTAAAAAATATAAATTGTTGAAAATTTGCTGATTTCAGCATAGTCAAGGAAAATGTTTTCAATTTGAACATACTGCATGCGGTAGATAATTCGTTTATAATAATTAAGTTAGATAATTATTGATTTAATTATAAATAATAATTGCACGTGCAATAATTCTGCTCAATAACAAGAATATTTCTGAAACTTACTTGAAAAAAAATGTTCTGAAATTTTCAATCGTCATATTGTATTTCCCTATTGAAATTCCTCACATCTGAAAAAGTTAGATATAGTTTATATATAATGGAAAAGACAATGATATTTTTCATTTGTTTTATACATTTTTCTGTATAAAACAAATGAAAAATATCAGTGTTTTATCAACCATATACATATAAACTATATATAACTTTTTCACCTGGTATAGTAAAAATGATTGTAACATTTTTTAACGAATTAAATCTATAATAAAATTCCGCATCAAACTGTCTGGGTCGATTTTTGAAAACAAAAAAATTTTTTAATATTTTTAACAAGTCCTTGGATTAATCCAAAAATACTTAGAAGACATAGAGTAGCTATCCAAAAAACATGTTCAATAGCAATGCAAATGTTTAAAAATTTATTGAATTTTGTATAAACAAATAAGCGAATGAAAATGGTTTCGTGGGGGTTTGCACCCATTTGTCACTTGATTCGCACTAAATTTTAACAATTTATAGGAAAAAGAATTTTTCAGTTCAACTATTAAAAGTAAATAAATAATTTGTTATTTTATAAACAATTATTGAAAATAAGTATTTATTTTGGAATTAATAAAGTTTTTCTACGGAATGGATCATATATTACTTGGCAATTATACCTAAATATCATAATTGATCATCCAATAAAAATTGATAATTGTTTAAACAATATTAATTAAAACATTTACTATTTGTCTTTTTTTGACGTACAAACTTGGTTCTTTGAACGCAATTAACAATAAATAACCAACTTCTAAATTTTAAGGACACTTCGGTGAAAACGAATAATTATCATTGTTAAAAACGATTTTGTTTGAACCAATTTTCATCATTTTATGTATTCAAAAATAAAATTCCGCTTTTTCGCGGAATCAACCGCCAATTATATAGCAATGACTTCTTGCTGTGAATCAATAACATTTGATAATCGTTTAATCAAACTTAATTAAAAAATGCATAATTTGGTTATTTTTCAGCATTTAAATTTTGTTCTTTTAACGTAATCAACTGTTAATAACCAATTTTTAACTTTGTTGCGACACTTCGATAACGATCCACTATTATTATTGTTATTAATATTTTAATTAAGGTATCCGTACATAAGGTATATATAATATGAGATTTCAACAGGTAATTAGGTTTCTTTAACAAATAATCAATTGTTGTCAACTGATTGCAAGGAATTATTGATAAGTAATTTCCAGTATGTTTTACAAGAAAAACGCAATTTTTTGTTTACGAAAGCATTGGACAAGAAAAATTGGTTTATAACTTTTTTAATAACAATAAGAATATTATAGATGGTTGTGTCTACAAAAATTTTAAAATTTGTTTATTAACGGTTGCTTACGTTGAAAGAACAAAATTCAAATGCTGATAGCTAAATAATGCATTTCTTTAATTAAGTTTGTTTAAACAATTATCAAATGTTATAGATTCATAGCAAGAACTCATTGCTAAATAATTGGCTGTTAATTCCGTGAACAAAGCGACATTTTATTTATAAATACATAACATGATGAAAATTGGTATGAAAAATTGTTGTTAACAATAAAAATTGTTCATTGTCATCGAAATGTCCGTAAAAATGTAGACGTTAGTTATTTAAAGTTGAATGCATCAACAGAAGCAAGTTTGTACGTTTAAAAATAGCCAAATAGTGCATTAGTTAATTGAGATTGTTTAAAACATTACCAATTTTTATTCGATGACCAAATATAGTCGGTATCAAAATAAATTCGACTAAACCTGAATATCCTTCGATAACATGTCCTTGACTAACTTTTTTCAAATTTATGGCGTTATATCTTTTCAAAGAAAGCTTAAGATCAAACAATTAAATACATTTATTTTTCATAATTAATTTCAGAATGACAATATAAAGTGAATTTTTTGTTTATAATTATAATTACAAAGTATTACATATTTTTTTAATGTTCCCGTGTTTTTATGTCATTCGGATCCAAACATTTTTCCATTAATTTTATGATTTAAGGGGTTTAATTTTCCCACTTGAATTGATTAACAATAATTAAAGATTATTGAATATACTTCTGATTGTTCCAATTTAATTAGATGTAAAGTGTCTTTATTCGACCAAAAATAACCGATTAAGAGGCCCGAAAAAGATCTTACCACAATTCGTTGTCATCCGGTAAAACCGGTTTATTATTCTTATATTATTATTTATAATTATTATTTTTCAGTTTAAAAATAATTTTAAATATCTTTGAAGTTACTTGTTTTATTAATTATATTGTAAATAAGAAATAAATTAAATTTTCTGTTTACCTACATATATGAAGGCACTAAAAGCAGACCTAATTATTTTCATTTCGACATTAAAAATATTTGTAATGATTTATTCAATGACGTATTTATGTCGCTTATTGTTATTTTAACACTTATTGTGATTAATATGAAGAGAAAACAAGGTTTTATAAAATATGTTGTTCTGAAATACTTTTTTCCAAAAAAGCTTAAAATTGAATAATTCCAACGTTTTGATTTTCACCCATATATACCTATATAGAAGAAACTAATTCATAAGTCTTAATAAAATATTTTATTTCTGAAATCTTTGAACTCTTTCAAAATCTTTGCGCAATCTTTTAAAGCTTTCTGAAATCTTTATGAAATCTCTGAAATCTTTAGAAATATTTGTGAAATCTTTTTACATGTTTAAAATTTGTGTGAAATCATTTAAATTTTTGTGAAATCTGAAATCTTTGTGCAATCTTTTGAAATCTTTGTGAAATCTTTTGAAATTTTTAGAAATATTTGTGAAATCTTTTGAAATGTTAAAAATTTTTGTGAAATCATTTAAATCTTTGGTTTTCTTTGACATCTTAGTCTGCCGGATAAGGTAACCAATAATGCATTTCGTGTCACAAACAGAGGCATTTTTTATGTATTTGAAACCCTGAAAAAATGTTTTAAGGTGGAAGGCAATCGAACAAAATTTTTTTTATTAAAACATCTTTTTACATTCTCATCTTGATGAGAAGTTAGTGGTTCTAGGGGTCATTCAAAAAATACGTGATACGTTCAGGGAGGGTGGGGGTCTATCAAAGTGTCATTCTCCATGTTAGGAACAATGGAAAAAGCATCATGCAAGCATTTTCAAAATCCAAAAAAACAAACGAAAATTAACATTTTAAGCCAAACAACGAGCAATATGAAAAAATGCCATAAGAAGAAAAACAATGCTTTTTAAAAGCCCTACATTATTATTATGACAACTTTTTGAATTTCATTGAAAAATCGAAAATTCAAATTTTCATCGCACGAAAAATAATAAAAAATAAAAAATTTCATTTTTCGATCAAACAATGCAAGGTACGTAAAAAAATGTATGGACAAAAATTGTTCACCCAAAACAGGTCTACAAATTTGGTATTTATCATTTTTTTATAGGATGCGTAGTTTTTGTTTTAATCGTCAAAATTAACATTAAAAATTTTAAAAATTAAATTTGTGGACAAACGACACAAGCTACGAAAAAACATAATGATACAAAAGTTTTTCAATTAAAAAAGAACAACAAATTTGTTATTAATCATTTTTTGTTGGGATGCGTAGTTTTTTTCATTCGTAAAAAACTATATTGAAAATAGAAAAATTTAATTTGTGGACAAACGACATAAGCTATGAAAAAAATGTATAGAAAGAAGTTGCTCTTCGACAAAAGAGTGAAAACTCATCCAAATTTCTCATGAATAATTTTTTGATTGAACGCGTAGTTTTTGTTTTAATCGTAAAAAATAACATTCAAAATGAAAAAAAAAATTGTGTTAATAACACAAGGTACGAAAAAAATTAATAGATAAAAGTTGTACAAGCAAAAAATATCTACAAATTTATTATAAACTCTTGTTATAAAAATATATGGAAAAAAATTATCTTTTTCGAAAAGAGGACACAAGCTACAATAACATTTTATTTAACAAAATTTTTCGCCTAAATTGTATCTACAAATTTGCTTTAAAGAACCTTACGCTGGGACGCGTATTTTAAGTTAAAATGTTAAAAAATATCATTGAAAAGAAAAACAAATTAAATTTATGGAAAAACTACACAATTTGCAATAAAATATTTAATAACAAACTTTTTTAAATAGGATGCGCATTTTTTTTTAAATTATAAAAACAAGACAATGAAAATACTTTTGTTTCAACACCAATGCATATTAGGAATTGTAATAATATAAATTTTCAGAATTGAT
>CAKNYM010041988.1:393-66688 GCA_932195095.1 Andricus curvator | reverse complement strand
AAGTGTATCTGTTTTGTTAAAAATTTGTACTTTTTTGGTAAAAAATAATCTGCTTGGTTGAAAATGCAACTATTTGGTTAAAAATTCATGTACATTGTTGAGAATTCGTTTTTTTTAGTAGCAAATTAATCTTCTTGGTTGAAAATGAATACTTTTTGACCTAAAAATTCTACATTTTGGATGGAATTTTTTTTTATAGACTGAAAAATCTTTCTTTGTCGAGGATTCAAGAATTTTGTGGAAAATTCGTCTTTTTTGGTTCAATTCAACTGTTTTTGATTTAAATTAAAAATCTGTCCTTGGTTAAAAGATCAACTATTACATTTTTTTGTGAATTCAACTTTTGGTTGAAAATTCACAACTACTTGTTTTCAAAAATATTAATTTTTTGTTTTCAAATCAGAAGTTTAGGATTTAGCTCGATAAACCTGAATCAATGAAACGTGAGCTACTATACTTTATTTTTTTAAATTTGTACTGATTGTTGTTAGTAATTTTTGACTAAAACTTTCTGGCAAATAAATACTAAATATTTTCACTGAAGTTAATTTGGTGGCTCAGCTATCAATAATTCACATTTAGAGTGAATATTTTTGATTGCATAATTAATATTGTTCCTTTTTAAAATAAATATGAATAAAAAGTTCAAGGTTGTGAATAATCATAGAAGCATTACAATTAGTTTATTTATAAATCGAATTTTTTCGATTTCATTTACTATTATATTTTACAACTAGTATTATATTACAAAATAACTATTTCAACGGACCTACGTGTCCGCTGGTATAGCTGTAATTGTTTAAGGCATCTCGTTCGATCACCGAAGTTAAGCAGCGTTCGGCTCGGTTGTACTCGGATGATGGCCGTTGAACTAGGTGAGGGATTATATTATATGTTCTCACCCTAGAAATAATACTAAACCTAATAATAATAAGTTTTCAAGTGTACAAAATTTAATTTTGGTTTCTTTAATCTTCGGAAAAAAACTTTTAATTAATTTTCGTAAATAAATGTTTAAAAATAAATCAATTTCAAATGAAGGAGCTGAAAATGTTTCTTATTCAAAAACAACCATGAGAGATTTTATAGAGCTTTTTGAGATGAAAAATGTTTCTTTTTAACATATTTTAGTATCTTGCATTGCTGGATCAGAAAATTGATTTTTTGCAGAATTGACTTAAAAAATTTTCACTATCTGCCGGACTATCTTCGAAATCTTAGAAATCTTTGTGAAATCTTTTGAAATAATTAGAAATCTTGAAATCTATTGTACACTCAAATGTCGCGTGGTCAATAGGGTGGTCCAACTTTTTTTTTTCTTAATTTTCATGCTCTTACCGCCAAGTCAAATAAACAATAATAAATTGCTTACACAATTGTGTTTGTTAATTTTAATTACTTATTACTTTAATGTGAGTGAATAGTTGAAAAAAGTTGGAAATTTAAAAAAAACACCACAACTTTCTAGCATTATTCTAAGAGAATATTGTAATAAATAATAATAAATTATTCAAACATTTATTTTTTTTTAATTTAAATTAATTGTTTCCTCATTCTGGCTAAACATTTTTAAAATTGTTTGACAAATTCAGAAACAACAACCTCTATTCTGGAAAAATTGGTTGAAACAATAATAAATTATTTAAACAATTTTTTGAAACATCTAATTGTCAGTAGAAAGTAATATTGTATGTATTGAAAATAGTTTGTACTAAAACAAACCACAAAAAAATAAGAATTAGCACCAAAGACTCGCAAAACCCGCCAATTTTTTGGGACCATATAGAACAGGCTTATGGGGATGAAATTCAAAACGTAATTTTTTATTTGTCTTCTATGGCTAATTGCGAATATAAATGTTGAGAGACAACTCGATATGCTTGATTGTGGCGAGTCTGTAAAATTTTTACAAAAACGTATTTTTTTCTTATGGGAAATACGTGTTGCATCACCTCTAAAAATCAATTTGGTTCAAAACCAAATTTTGGGGGTGGGATGTTAAATTTTTTTTTAAATTTCCCCCATCTCTCATACAATTTAACTTAAGGCGCGTTATTTAAAAAAATAGGATTGCTAAAAATACCAATTTTGAAATTCTCTAACTTTCCCTGACTTTTCCCTGAACCAAATTTTCATTTTCCCTGACCGCTAAAATTTTCATTTCAAGTTAGATTTACAACCAAATAAAATAATGTTCACCCAAAAAAATAAATTTTCAACAAATAAGATTAATTTTCTACCAAAACAGATGAATTTTTCACAAAATACATGAATTTTTAACAAAATAATTGAATTTGTCACCGAAGAAATTAATTTTCAACCAAAATAAGTAATCTTTAACCAAAGAAATGCATTTTCAACCAAGAAGATTAATTTTCTACTAAAAAAGACGAATTTTCAACAAAATACATATATTTTTCACTAAAACAGATAAATTTTCAACCCAAAATGAAATACCTATATTTACAGTAAAAAAATGAATTTTTGACCATAAAAAACTAATTTTAAAAAAATATTAAAATTTTCAACCAAATACATGAATCGTCAACCAAACAGATATAATTTTTTACCAAGAAGAATTCTACCACAAGAGACGAATTTTCAACAAAATGCACGAATTTTCAACCAAACAGTTGAATTTTGAACTAAAGAAGATAAATTTTCAACCAAACACGGATCAGTTGAATTTTCAGTTTATAAAATTAATTTTCAACAAAATAGTTATATTTTTAACGAAAAAAAAAGAATGCTGAAATATAATGATGAATTTTCAATAAAACAAAATAATTGTGAACTAAGTGGTTGAATTTTCGACCATAAAGATAAATTTTCAACCAAAAAAGACAAATTTTCAACAAAATACATGAATTTTCAACTAAAAAAGATCAATTTCCAACCAAAAACAGAAAAGTTATATTTTCAGTTTAAAAAAAAAAAAATTTTTACCAAAAAATGAATATTCAACAAACTAGTTACATTTTTAACCAAAGAAATTAATTTGCAACAAAATACATGAATTTTCAACTAAAAAGGATGAATTTTCAAGAAAAAATAGAATAGTTAAAAAATTAATTTTCAACCAATTAAACCTCCGCCATACAGGATGTTTTACTTAAGCGGGAAAATCAACTAATTAATCAATCAACTAATTGATTAATCATTTCATTTATTTATTAATAAACTAATCAATTAATCAACCAATCAATTAATCAACTACTAAGGCGGGAAAATACCATCTATGTGACCGAGGGTTAAAAACGGATTTTCAACAAAAGAAAAAAGTTTTTTGAATTAAAATGATGAATGATCAATCAAAAAAATGAATTTTTGACAAAATAGTTCCACTTTCAACTGAGTAGTTGAATTTTCAACCAAGAATGTAATAGTTATGATATTTTAACCAAACCAGATTTGAATTTGATTTGAATTTGAAAATCCTCGATTAAAAAAGATTAGTTTTCAACCAAGCACTTGCATTTTAGCCAAAAAAGGTGAAATTTCTGCGACAAGACATAATTTTGAAACAGAAAAGACGAATTTTAAACCAATCAAGATTTTGCAGTCAATAAAGGAAAAAATGTAGATTTTTCATGCCAAAAAGACAAATTCTCTACAAAACAGTTGAATTTTGAAACCGAAATATGAATTTTTAACAGAAAAGTTACTATTCGACGCAATGGGTTAATTTTCAACCCTGAAAGCCGAATTTGTAACAAAACAGTTGAATTTTCAACAAAAAATGGTCTTTTTTGCAAATGTCAAGTTTTTGAAATTTAGTTGAAGTCAAAATGAGACTTCACCCACAGACATTTTAAACAAAAATTAGGTCCGCGCAACAAAAATCGTCAGTCAGGACGTCTGGTCACTAGGGTGGTCCAAATTTTTTGTTCGAATTTTCATGGATATATCCCCCAAATTTGTTCGAATCTACAGAAAAATAAATAAATCCTGTTAATATATATAATTAGAAGTTCCGCAAGCCCCATGACTTTTAACACTTCCTTTTCCCATAAGAAAAAAGATGTTTTTGTAAATTTTATTCAGAATCGTCAATATTAGGTGAATCGAGTTGACATTTCTCTTCAAAATTAGCTACAAAACACAAATGAATAATTATACTGTCTAAATATCACCCCCATAAGTCTGTTTTATAGGGTCCCACCCAGGCGGAAAAATTATATATGTATAGTTTATACATAGTGTGAAATATTATATATAATATTCATTTGTTTTATACTTTTCTTGTATAAAACAAATGAATATTATATGTCATACTTTACACTATATATAAACTATATATAATTTTTCCGCCTGGGCAAAAGACCCCATAAGTGAAAAAATGGGTGTTGCGAGTTTTTGGCGCTAATTATGATTTCTTTGCGTTTTTAAGATACAAATTGTATCTAATACATAAAGCATTATTTTTATTGAGAATAAGATGTTTAAATGAATTGTTTAAACAATATATTATTGTTTATATAACTATATTCTCTTATAGTATCTAATGCTAGAAAGTTGAGGGTTTATCTGAAATTTTCAGATTTTCTTTGCATTTTTAGTTAGGAACAAATAATATATATAAATATCACTGTTAATTTAAACAAAGAGGCTCTCACTAGCTACTTCAAGGTAAATTTACATTCAATATAATGTATATAACACATTTGAAGAATATTTCAAATATTTATTTTATTTCAGAAAAATATATTCACAAAAAAGAAAGAAATTGTTTAAAAATAATTCTCTCTTATGTTTAATTATTATTTGTTAATAATTAAAAAGCCAAAGCAAAGTGAAAATATTCAGAAAAAACCGCAAGTTTCTAGCAATTATTTGACAGATGATAGTTATAAACAATAATAAATTGTTCTAAATGATTATGTTTGTTAAATTGAATTAATTATTACCTCAATAAGTAAAAAGTGGACCGAAATTAAATTTTTTTGGAAAAAACCGTAACTATCTAGCATTAATACAGAAGAAGATAATCATAAGCAATAATAATTTGTTTAAACTATTATGTTTGCTAAATTTCATTAATTATCACATCACTATAAGTGAAAAGTGGGTAAAAAGTTGATAATTTCAGAAAAACCGTAATCTTTTAACATTATTCCAAGACAATATTATTAAAAATGATAATTAATTGCTTCAACAATTATGTTTGTTAAATTGCATTAATTATTACCTTACTAAGTAAAATGTGGAAAAAAATTTTTAATTTTGGAAAAAACCGCAACTATTTATCATTAGTATGGGAGAAGATAGTTATAAACAATAGTATTCTGTTTAAATAATTATTTTTGCTAAATTACATTATTTATTACCTCACTCTAAGTGAAAAGTGGACAAAAAGTTGAGAATTTCTGAAAAACCGCAACTTTCTAACCATATTTAAAGAGAATTTTATTTAAAATAATAATGAATTGTTTAAACAATTATGTTTGTTAACTTGAATCAATTCTTACCTCATTCTAATTGAAAAGTGGACAAAAAGTTGTAAACTTTAGAAAAAACTGCAATTTTCTAGCATTATTTCAAGAGAATATTATTATAAATAATAATAAATGGTGTAAACAATTATTTTTGTTGAAGGTAAATAATAATTGCTTCGCTCTAACTGAACAGTTGATAATAATTAGTTGACAAATTCCGAAAAAAACGCGACTTTCTAGCTCTATTCTACGAGAAAATTGCTAAAAACAATAACGAATTGTTTAAACAATTTGTGTAAACAATTAAACATCTAATTATCAGTAGGAAGTAGTACTTCATGTAATAGAAACAATTTTTATTAAAAAGAACCGCAAAAAAATCATAATATATTAGCGCCAAAAACCCACAAAACCCAATTTTTCACTTATGGTGTCTTTTTGGTACCCTATAAATTATATTAATTAAATTTATTAATTGATTTAATTAAATTAATTTTCTGTGGATTTGAAAAAATTTGGGGATGATATGCATGAAAATTCGAGAAAAAAATTTCGCAATGGATTTTTAGGCAACCCTACTGGTCAGTGGTTATTTATTTTTTTACTTTTCGAATTTCTCTGCTCTCATTCCCAGTTTTGTTAGAATGCCCAAACAAAATCTCAAAATTTGAGCGAAATCGGTTAATATTTAGGGGTCGCGCAAAGACCATGTGGTTTTCCATTCATTTAATATGGGCAAAAGTCAGTTTTTTGTAAATCTAATATTTAAACGCGATAATATGTTACTAATAATTCGGTATTTTAGTATGTATATTGTTCATGATTCGTCAGAAAATAAGAATCAATCATAAATTTTGAGGGTGAATGACTGTAAGCCACTCTTATGGGTCCCCAGAGAAAACCCCATTAGTGTCAAATTTGAACTTTACTCAATATTGCGATTTATTAACGCTTTTATAACGTTTTTTTTCTCATAAATAGTCATTAACCGGTCACTTAAGAATACCCAGTCATATTTGAAATAATTTTTAATTGTCTAAACAATTTTAATTTGTTTAAATTTTTTTGTTGGGTAAGTCACGAAATGAACGTCTTTTCTACACGTTATGAGTTCTTTAACCAATTATAAAAATGCCATATATATATATATATACCATTAAACCATTTCCCTTTCAGGGTAGGCGTGACACTACCCGATTCGGGTAGTGTTTCTAGGTTTTTCTTGTAGTTATAAATAACTACAAGTGTGGGCTCACCACACCCACGATGTGCCAACAGCACTCATGTCAGTATTCTTGAATGGTCACCCATCCAAGTACTAACCGCGTCCAACGCTGCTTAACTTCAGTGATCTGACGAGAACTGGGTTTTTCAGCGTGGTATGGCCGAGATAAAATGATTTTACGATTATATTTATATTATATTTAAGCATAATAGCATTGTTTAAATAATTTCAATTTGTTTAAACATTCACACGTATTCTTATAGAACAAATTAGTACTATAAAATATTTAAATCTTTTGAAAATTTGGTGAGATAAAATGTTTCTTCTTTTTTTTTAGGTAAACTGTATACCTAAACAAACACGTATTATTTAAATAATTGCAAAATTATTTGAACAAATTATTTTATTATTATCATTGATTAAAATACTCATAACATCTAGAATAAAAATTGTTGAAACATTTGAAAATTAGTTAAGAAATTACTGGGTAATCTTATTACGTTACCGATTAATGATTATTTGTAAAAAAAAAACGTTCAAAAGACTTTAATCAATCGCAATATTACGTAAAATTGAAATTGAATTGAAACGAATTCTGAATCATATTCTGAAATACGGAATTATTTGTAAAATATTATCGCGTTTAAATATTTTATTTACAAAAAGCTAACTTTTTCTCATATTAAATCAATGAGAAACTTCATGGTGTTTGCGCGACCCCTAAATATTAACCGATTTCGCTTAAATTTTAAAGGACATTTTTTTTAAGGACATTCGAACAGAAGTGGGGGTTGATAGCAGAGAAATTCTAAACAAAAATTCCACCAAATATAAATAAGAACCACCCTAGTGGTCACAAGGGTGGTCAAAATTCTTTTTTTTTTCGAATTTTCATGCATATCGCCTGGAAATTTGTTCGAACCCACAAAAAAATGAATACATTTTTTTAATGGTATTTAGAGGTGGCGCAAGCCCCATGAAGATTAACACGTATTTACCATAAGAAAAAAATACTTTTTTGGAAATTTCATTCAGAATCGTTACTATCAGGTGAATCGAGTTGATACTCAACATTTTTCTTCACAATTAGCCATAGAATACGAATAATATATATATTTTTTTAATATCACCCCCATAAGTCTGTTTTCTAGGGTCCCAAAAAACCCCCATAAGTAAAAAAATGAGTTTTGCGTATTTTTGGCGCTAACTATTATTTTTTTACTCGGGTTTTTACGGCACATTGTTTCTAATACATAAAATACTACTTTGTACTGATAACTAGATGTTTACATAAATTGTTTAAACCATTTCTTATAGTTTTTAGCAATTTTCTTTTAGAATAGAGTTAGAAAGTCGCGGTTTTTTCAAAAACTTAGCAATTTTTGTCCAATTTTCAAGTAGAGTGAGGTCATATTTAATTATTTTCAACAGAAATACTTGTTTAAACAATTCATTATTATTTTTAATAATTTTATCGTAGAATTATGCTAGAAAATTGCAGTTTTTTCAAAAATGTTTCACTTTTTGTCGAATTTTTAATTACATGAGGTAAATAATTAACGAAAGTTAACAAAATTAATTGTTTAAAACATTTATTATAATTTTAAATAATATTCTCATTGAATAATATTAGAAAGTTGCGGTTTGGTCAGAAATATTCAACTTTCCGTCCACTCTTCACTCAGAGTTTGGTAATAATTATTACAATATATCAAACATAATTATTTAAACAAATTATTATTGTTAAAAACTATCTTCTTCTATAGAGATGCTAGAAAGTTGCGGTTTTTTCTGAATTTTTCACATTTTTACTTATTGAGTTAATAATTAATGCAAGTTAGGAAAAAATATTAAATATTATTATTAATTTAAACAAAAAGGCTCTCAGTAACTACTACAAGGAAAATTCAGATGTAATATGATCCATATAGAAAATGTAAAGAATATTTCAAATATCTGTTTTATTTCAGAAAAATATATTTGCAAAAAAGAATGAGATTGATTAAAATATGATTCTCTCTAATGATTATTTATTATTTGTTCATAACTAAGAAGGTAAATCGATGTTTAACGTTTCAGAAAAAAACGCAAAATTTGAGCACTTATCTAAGAGAAGATAGTTATGAACAATAATAAATTGTTCAAACAACTATTTTTGTTAACTTGCAATAATTATTATCTCACTAAGTGAAAAGTGGATAAAAAGTTAAAAATGACAGAAAAAAAACCGCAACTATCTGGCATTAATATGGGTGAAGATAGTTATAAACAATAATAATTTATTAAAACAATTATTTTTGCGAAACATAATTAATTATTAAGTCACTTCAAGGGAAAAAAGACAAATAAGTAGTTAAAAAATTCAGAAAAATCGCAACTTTCTACCATTAAGCAAAGAGAAAATTATTAACAATGAGAATAAATTGTTGAAATAATTATTTTTGTTAACTTGGATTATGTATTACTTCACTCTAATTGAAAAGTGGACAAAAAGTTAAAAATTTCAGAAAAAACCGCAATTTCTAGCATTATTCTAAGACAATATTATTAACAATAATAATCAATTGTTTAAACACATTTTTTTTTAATTGAAAATAAATCGAAAATTAGACAAAAGGTGGAAAATTTTTGAAAAAATCGCGACTTTAGATTTTTATTCTAAGAGATAATTGATAAAAACAATAATAGATTGTTTAAACAATTTATGTAAACATATAGTTATCAGTATAAAGTAGTATTTTGTGTATTAGAAACAATGTGCATAAAAAAACCGCAAAAAAATCGTAATTAGCGCTAAAAACTCGCAAAACCGATTTTTTCACTTATGGGGTTTTTTTGGGACCCTATAAAACAGACTTGTGGGGGTGATATCGAAAAAGTAATATTCTACTCGTATTCTATGGCTAATTGTGAAAATAAATGTTGAATTTCATCTCGATTTAGCTAATATTGACGATTCTGAATAACATGTACGCAAAAACTTTTTTTTTCTCATGGGAAATACTGTTAAATTTCCTGAGGCTTGCGCCACTCCTAAATATCATTAGAAAAAAAAAAATTATTTTTTGTTGTATTCGAATAAATGTCTGGACGTTATGTATAAAAATTCGATAAAAAAATGTTCCAATGCATTTTTGGACCACCCTAGTAGTCATTAGGGTGGCCCCTATTTTTCACTTTTCGAATTTCTCTGCTCTCACCCCCCAGTTTTGTATGAATGCCCAAAAAAAAAAATCTCCTTCAAATTTGAGCAAAATCGGTTAATATTTAGGGGTCGCGTCATGACCATGATGTTTCCCATTGATTTAACATGGGAAAAAGTCAGCTTTTTGTAAATCTAATATTTAAACGCGATAATATGTTACAAATAATTCCGTGTTGTAGTATATTGTTCAGAATTTGTCAGAGAATAAGAATCAATCATAAATTTTGAGGTTGAATAATTTTAAGCCACTCTTATGGGTCCCCAGAGCAAACCCCATAAGTGACAAATGTGAATTTTACGTAATATTGCGGTTTATTGACGCTTTTTAAAAGTTTTTTTTACATAAATAATCATTGATCAGTAATTTAAGAATACCCAGTCATTTTTTTTAACTAATATTCAATTGTTCAAACAATTTAAATTTGTTTAAACATTTAAGAGTATTCTTAAAAACCAAAGTAAAACAGAAAAATATGTCACTCTTTCGAAAAATAGCAACAACAAAAAATTTAACAAAAAAATTGTTTAAAAAATTTTTATTTGTTTAAACATCTACGAGTGTTCATAATAAACAAATTAGTACTTAAAAATATTAAAATTTGTGGAAAATTTAGTGAGAAAATATTTCTCCTGCTTTTTTTTAGGTACAATATATGCTTGAGCAAATACGTATTAGGGATCGTCCATAAATTACGTAAGACGTTTTTCTTTTGTTTAAATAAAAACGAGAATAAAATTGATGTGAAGTTGAAAAGGACACAACGATATAAAGAAAAGAAAAACGTCTTACGTAATTTATGGACGATCCCTTATTTAAATAATTGTAAAATTATTTAAACAAATTATTTTATTGTTATTATTGATTAAATACCTCATAATGTCTAGAAAATACGTTCATTTCGCGAGTTAGCTGAAAAAAACAAATATTTAAACAAATTTAAATTGTTTAAACAATTGAATATCAGTTAACAAATGACTGGGTATTCTTAAATTACTGATCAATTTATTATTTATGTAAAAAAAACTTTTAAAAAGTGTCAATAAACCGCAATATTACGTAAAATTCATATTTGTCTCTTATGGTGTTTTCTTTGGGGACCCATAAGAGTAGCTTAAAATTATTCAACCTCAAAATTTATGATTGATTCTTATTCTCTGATAAATTCTGAACAATATACTAAAAGATGGAATTATTTGTAACATATTATCGCGTTTAAATATTAGATTTACAAAAAACTGACTTTTTCCCATGTTAAATCAATGGGAAACTTCCTGGTCGTTGAGTAGGGTGACCAGGCGTCCCGGTTTTTGGGTGTTTTCAGAAATGTCCCGGTTTGTAGTAAAATGTCCCGGTTTTTGTCGAAATACCGAACTTGAAAAAAAAAAACATTTCCCTACAGTTCCTTTTTTGCAAAAAATAACAAGTTTCCTTGATTTACAACATAGTTAGTAGTTACCGCCTCCAAATTACTGTTCAGAATTCACGATCGTTATACTAATATGCTTTTGATAAATATAAAAAAAAGACGCGAGCAACCACTGTTAAATCAATTTTTCATGAATTCATGAATTCATGAATTGTAAAAGAATTTTAAATAAAATTTTTTTCCTGTTGAGAATTTTTTTTCATTTTGCGATTTAATGGGGGGAGGGGATATGTGTCCCGGTTTGGTGAAACAGAAATCTGGTCACCCTATCTTTGCGCGACCCCTGAATATTAACCGATTTTACTCAAATTTGGAGATTTTTTTTGGGCATTCACACAAAACGGGGGGGGGGGGTGTGAGCAGAGAAATTCGAGAAAAAAAAATCAAAAACAAGTATAAATAAGAACCACCCTAGTAGTCATCATCTGAGATTTCCGTTGGATATAGCAGTCTCCTCGCTTGTTGAATTCTTGTACTCTTGGCGCCATCTCTACACAATCATAGAAACTTCCAAGCCCGACTTGCAGGTAAAATGCATTCGGCCTCTCGGGGTCATTCTATCTATCCATTATCTGCCAGCCGCTAGTCTCATTCAGTCTGAGCAAGCTCCAGAAGAGGGAGGGGGCTTTTGACAGCACGACCGTGTGCTCCCCGTTCGTGTTCCGTCTGGTGAGCCATGTTCTCAGCCGTGGGAGCAGTTGACATAATGCAGAACGTCGGTCCGGGGAAAAATCGTGTCCTACGCGTCTAATTGGGGCGTGTGCTACACGACAATCGGCCGCGTTCTCTCGGTGCTGAGAATTCGGTTCTAATTTGAAATGAGCTCGTCGCCGCAGAAGAAATCAGCACTAACCGGCCCGTGATCGGACCCCAGTGTTGTTCAGCGCTCGGCTAGGCGGCCATTTTTACCTCACGATGCGGCAACCGTGCGTGTCCATTCGATCCGCCATTCCAAACAATCCTCGGTCTACGGTGCCCTCGGGTGCATCTAGCTCGTCGTGGTAACCACTGGATCGTCCTGGGTCCAGTCCATCTTATCCGATCGACCGAGACGAGAGGAGGTCGGTCGAGGTCGCGCCAGGATGAAGCCTCGGAATCGGTGAATTTCATTGACGAGTGCGTGCGTGCGTTTTTTTACGTGCGTACGTGCCGCGAGTGCAGTGTGTGCGATTTCTAGTATAATATAAAAATAATAATAGAAGGTAGTCACGAGAAGAAAGAAGCGCGACCAGTTGTAGCCAAGAGGAGGCAAAAGTCGCCAAGTTTCTCAAGTGTTAAACCAGTGAGTGCGTGAATACAGCAGGATCCTCCTGTAAGTTTTTTTTTTCCGCGCGGACAAGGCCAGTGCGATGCGATCGATGTGTTCACGAGTAGTGCATTGTTCCCAATTGTGGTGCTGATTTGTTATTATCATAATAGGATCATAGGGGCCAGGACTGCTCCTCCGCGGCAGAGGCCCTTTAAGTGAAAGATGTGCGATCGCGCCTCTGTTTGAGTGTGCAACGAGAGCCTGTGCATAGCTCTTTTTATCTCTTTCGCCCTTGTTGAATCCTCTACCTTAATCGGAGGATGGAGATCGAGGCGAAGCAGAGGAATCAACGAAATCGGCGACGCGAAAGAGCCCAGCGCATGCTGGCGCAAAGGGAAAGCCTTGCCAGCGCCAAGCAGCAACAACAGCAGCAACAGCAGAGGCAACGACCCGATGAGGAGGACAGCGGCGAGGACGAGGACCCCGGTGGCCTCGGTCTAGGACTCTCCAGGGGTAGTCATCCGCGTGACAACCATCAGAGACCCCCTAGGCCCCCTCGACCGCCAAGACCCCGCAAAAAGTCCTCTCTCCAAGGTGCCTCGCAGAAGGAGCCTCCTTTCGAGGAGGACATTATCGACGGTTTCGCCATCCTCGCCTTCCGCACCTACGAGGAGCTAGAGGTGAGTGCCCTTCGTCCTCAGTCTTCTTCTTGTCTCTCTTTTTTCTTTCTTTCAGACCTTGCTTCCCTTCCTTTCTTTTCTATTCACCTTACGCTTACGGTTGTTGCGCCACCCAACAGAGCCAAATCCCTTCGGATTTTTACTGATCTCTTTTAGGGAGTGGGAGAATTTTCCGATTGAGCGAATCTCCGACGAGAAAGAGCGATTCGCTTATCGAGCACCGAGGTTTTATGCTTTCAGAGTACGAGGGAGTCATGGAAGCAAATCACAGCCACTGTTTTGGAACTGGTATTGATTGGAGACTTGTTACTGCTACTTTTCATCTAAATTGCTCAATTATCCACTGAGACCTGAAATTCCGTACTTGAGCCTGAACCGAATGATATCTAAAAAAATTAGCACAAAAAAGTTGAATCTATTAAGTTAGAAGTCAAATTTGATCAACTTGGCATGCATGAAATTGATTTAATAAACAAAGGAAAACGAGATAAGATCTTATCAGAAATACCAAAGAATCAGATAGTATACAAACCATGTCAGCTGAAGAATGATAAACAAAGAAATATTTGCTCACCAAAAACTTGTCAAAAGACAAGTGGTATATAATGCAATACTAAATGACAGTCAAATATATAATAACTAAAAGTTTCTTGACAGAAGCAAAAATAACAAGAGATAATCAGAAACTTCCAAAAATTATTTTCTTTATTTGATTTTATACTTTCAGTACATGCTTAATAATAGAAATTGAAACATATTGTGTTGACATACTCGCACAAAAAAGGATGACTCTTATGGTATACAATGACAGGCTGAAGGAAGGGGGATGTTGTCTCTGAAAAACAAAAAAATTTTGTTATAACGAATTACGGACAAAAATTACGGTCATGATATGAAATCCAAACGTTGACACTCACAAAAACGTTTCGTTCATTCAAATATGTTTACATTTTTTGTTTATTTTGAGAATAATGTTTTGTTAAAATTAAAGAAATATCAAACGCGAGTTTTTTAAACCTTTAGAAATCATTTTTGTGGGTGTAACAATAAACGCAGCACTGAAATAGACATCAAATATTGACAGAAGAAAAATTGAGGATTTGTGTACAGCTTTTGTTCACCCCATTAGGTGGTTTTGCTGCAATGAATCAGCTGATTTTCAACATCCTTCATCATGGACTTCATCTCCCCTGTGGTGAAAGGAAAATGCAATATCTCTGAAGCAAAAATCGATGTTAGAATGCAATCAGTCTGCACTGACCTATTTTAAGAATGCATGAGATTCAGTGAATCAGAAAGCAATAACATCAAATTCTGGCAATCCTTTAGTCAATAGTAATCAAATGCAGTTATCGTCAAGTCATACTCTTTCCCGAAGCTGTAAATTTCCGTATTCACATATTTCCATTCTGAATTCTGCCATAGTGAGGGATTGATTCTATTATTTGCCTTGCATTCTTTAAATTCTACACACCAATGGACTCCTACTTCAATAAAAGATTCACACGTTTTGATCAACAATTTTATTTAGATTTTCTAGTGTATACTCTTAAACGAAACTAAAAATAGCAGACTTTCCTTCCTAGCAGCGGAGGCAGAAATTCTGATATATCATGTCCTAAGAGAAAGGAATTTGTTATGAAACTAGAACGGTTCTAAAAATCCGTATAAGAATCGAAAAGAACAAAGAAGGCGATAGAACAAGACTAGATTCTACAAGGATAATTGAAATAACCTTTTAAGAAATGATTCATCGATGTCGATCATAGGATTGTAACTCGGAAAAAGTGACCGGACATTTGTAAAATTTAATTCCAAAAAACGTGAGTAGCTCGGAAGAGATGTCAGTTCCAGTGACAGTGAATCATCCTTGATTCCTTCTCAAACAAACCTAATTTCTAACTGATAACAATTTTGTATTAAGAAAAAAAAATCTTTTGAGAGGGAAACTACTGACATTACAACTCTAAAAAGAAACAAAGAGAGAAAAGAGCTTTGAAAGGCTAAATTCCAATCTCTTCATTTCTCTCCTTTTGATAACACAATAAAAGAAATGCGGAAACATGCTTACACTGTAATCATAAAGAGTGTACAACATTAAAACACGCCTGGTTAAGAAACAGAGCACATGCTATCACTCTGTGGAAATCACTTCTCTTCAAGCATGAAACAGGATACTGTGGAACTCCTTAGCACACACTCATATGTTGATGCGTACGCCATATACGAGAAAGAAATATGTAAACGGCTGTCAAAGATCATAAACGACAACATTGAATTTTAAGTGGCAAGTTTGAACTTTGAAAGTTTGCTATACTCAAAATTCTACTCGAAAGAAATTTGCAAAAAAATAAGCATTGTATGAAGAAAAAAATTAAGTATGCAAACTAGCAAAAAAAAAACATTAAATTGGCACCTGTATGTTTAAAAAATAGCAGAGCCACGTCAAAGTTCATTTAATATCGCTTAGAAAAAACCTCAAACCACTTTACAACAATGTGCAGTGTATAATTAGAATGAAGATTATTCATTAGATAATGAAATCTCGTATGATCATTGATGAATCGACTGATTCTTTTTGAGGTGATGTTTTTCAATGGGTTAATCGTTGCCCTCATTGTTTCCGCTTGTTTCCCCTCATGAAACCAATGTAATCGAGGCGATTGGTTTTTCGATCAAATATCTGCTTTGAGTAGGATTGAGCTGGAAGTGTTTGCCTTCCGATGGAAAAACAGACCGTGAGCAAATATTGCGACATTACCAAAATAATTTTAATTTGGGAAACATCTATTGAAGCTGGATTTATCATCAATGCAATAGTTCATCGAATCGAAAGCTAATTTCGTATAATTTGCTTGTGCGATACAAATTTTGACTGCATTCTGACATTTTTTCGCGTATTTTAAACTCAACCTAGAACAAAATTAATGTATTTCCACTAATTGTAAGGAAGATTTGATTCTATATCATAAATCCGCAGTTCTGCTTAGACCATTTCTGTTGAGAACTACTCTCATTCTCACATTGACTCTTCAAATTCTTACAAGGAAATACAAAAATTAATATCCATTTTTATTACCAGCAGTTTATAGTTTCACGTCTTTTTCATGCTCGATAATAACTGTCCCTTCTTATTAATCTTTTATCCGGAATTGCGAGTGATCAAGATTAATAAAACGAGATATTTATAACAATAAAACGTAATTACAGAGCAAAACCCAGATGCCTTGAGATTCTAATTGAGTAGTAATCTTTTTATTGCGGTTTTATGCGAAATGGACCGCGTCGACACCTTTGCCGTTATCATGGAAGTTGCATTATGTGACTTTGTAAAAGTACTTTTCTTCTCAATTACATCATTCTGCATTTTTTTCATCATCAGGGCGGTTCTTCCTCCAATAAAATTGTATCGTGTTGACGTCTTCTGCCTTATTTTTCCCTAAAATGATTTAAATAATCTATTCATTATCGAAAATTATTCTGCTTCTGTTTCTAAATCTTATCATTAACCCGAGAGTGGATTGGTTTAATCATAAATTTAATTTCCGCTTATGTAAATATAAACCATAATTCGAGAATACTGTTTTACTTTGTCATCTTGAGTTGAGTACGTGCTTCAGGCATAATTTGTTGAGACTTCTGTAATCTATAGATTCATTTACACTTTTAGAGTTTATAACCTTAGCCTTGGCACTGTTCAGTAATTCCACTATAAACTTTATTGTCGCAACCAAAATAGAGTTTACAACTCCATAAATTTTGATAATCTTTGTTGTTGTCTTTTTGATAAAAACTGATTTAGTGTTAAATTATTATACAAACTTTGCAACAATTTAATCATGGCTATTGCTTAATATTTAAATAATTTATACGCTTATTTCTCACTCGGAATAATATCTATGTTTTATTATATGCACATGAAACTATACTTACAGAATGAACTGCTTATAAACCCGAGTATAAAACCGTGTAAAAACAGAATTTGCCACCTGAAGTTATACCGGTTTCCATATCTGAATTCATCCCTTAAAAGACTCGAAACGAGACTTACATTCTTAATGAAGGCAAAAGCCTTTTTTTTGTCTGGGAATGCTGTTTCTTGCAGATGTATCTCGCACGTTTGTCATTTTAAGACCAATTGCACGTAAGACCGGTTTCGGCAGGTGAGTCGATTGTTCCCCAATCGATAATCATTACGAAAAAGAGAATTCAACTGCACTCTTGAGAAATTGGTTAAAAAGTGAAACTGTTGATTCTTGAAACTTTAGCCGCAGTAGAAAACCACAAACTCACGTTTCATTGTTTTTTTAATATTATCATTTCAGTTTGTCAGATTTTGTTATATGCCGTTAAAAACAATGCGAAATCTCGAGATATACCAAAAAAAGTTTTCCAGATAGAGAAAGTTAGCCTCTTCTTTCGCATCGATGAAAAAAGGCAGTAACTACTCTTCAAGTTTCAAGTATTTGTTGGAAACTAACTCGTCCAGTTTACATTACCTCTATTTGCGATAACGAGTTTCTGTTTTAGTGAACACTCCGCAATTTTTTGAGTTGGTTATATCACTTGAGAATGAAATGAGAAACTGTTTCCTTTAATTTTATTCGGAAAAAAATTGCATATTCATTGGCTCATAACAGAGTAATAAATTGACCAATCAATAACATTGCGGAGAATGTCGAGTGTTAAACAGTAGTTGAGGTTTAAATATTAACGGTCGATTTGTACGATTGAATAAAAGCGTGATGGTGGTATCCTCAGTTTAATTATAATTGTCAACAATTTCGTTCGGAGTGCTTATTTAATATTTGAGGCAATTTGAACGGTTTAATTCATCGAATCTATAAATTGTTTTAATTAGTTAGGTATTGATTTTATCAAGAGTTGCAGTTGATCAAACATAGGTTCCTCTGTTAATAATCCTGTTTAATCAATCAAATCTGTTTCGTCATTGAAAACACACATAAAGACCTGCTCAGTAATTATCTACTGTTTCACGGAAAATTTATTTGACAAATAATTTATATCCAACTTTCACTTTTGCTCTTGCGGAAATTCAATTAACAGATTGAAAAATCTTTATATTTCATCTCATAAATTATGTCTATTGAAAGTATGATTACTTTTCAAAATTAATCACCCTCAGCTACTTGTAAGAAGGCATCGATAGATGCTGGCAAAGTAGGTAATAAATTATTCAAATACAGTTTTGTTTGACATTGCTTTTTGTTAATGATCTAATTTCCTGATTGTGATTTAATTTCTCATTGAGACCAAACAAAATAGTAAAATCCCTGAGAATTTAAATACAGCTATTGTCAACTCAATGATTATTAAAGTGTATAAACGAAAGGTTATTGTTTTATGGTTCAATGAAGAAAGAATCGAAGTGGGAAGGTCATGAATCTGACTGATAACAGTAGTCTAATGAGTTTGCTCATGGTTTTTGTGCCTCTCGAGTTTTTATTAGATTACACAAGGGGATTTGAATACTACTGAAATTTCGTAATGTCTCATTCGACAATCGGTACCGAATTGTAAGGTTCAAAGTCAGTGACCAGACATCCTGAAAAAAAAGCTTTCTGTCTCTTTTAGGAAGGAACTTGAAAGGATGACCAATTAGGCGATGTTTCCGCCTTGAATTTTTTTTTGCCGGCTGTACTACCGTACACAGGGGCATTGTAACCGCAAATTCGTCGAAATAAATAGCCTCCGAACCCGAGCGACCCCTGTGCAACCATTTCCACGCTTTTTCTCGAGAGAACCGTCTTTTGTGTTGCGGCTCCACCCCTACCACACAATTGCTTCGTTGTCCCTGTGTTGATCTTACCCGAGATCGCAGGAACGTTCGTATAGTAACCCGAAACGGCATTTCGCCACTTGGTTTACAGCACCTCTTAACTACCGTGCAAGTCCTCGTGCCTCAAAACAATTCGACCTGATCGCCCCGAATGGAAGAAACTTGAATGCCCATCAATTAAAATCGCGACACCCAAACATCCAGTTAATATTGGTTTTACAAACACACAAAATACAAGAAAGTTGATTTGCTTCCATACGAAATTCATAAATGCCTGTATTCATGATATTGATTATGGAATTACAGGTTTTTGCTCTCATTTATCAGAACCTTTTTCCAGACCAAATCGACTTATTAGTTGTTTTTTCCAAAGGACTCAATTTTAGTTCAAAGAATTTAAAACTTAAATGTCAATGGTCAATAAAATGTGACCTACATATTCATGAAATGGGATATGTCATTTCCGAAGTCGTTTTTCGTGCTGCATGCGAATCTGCGCTCCCTTCTTCGCCTGCATATCAGGTTTTGACACTTTTTGGCCCAACAGTTTTTTTTAAATCACAAATCGCGCTATAGAAAGACTACCGTCTTCCGAAATAATGAAAATTTTTTCTAAAAAGTTTTTGGGCCCATTTTGAATGTAATTTTCGATAGAATCGCAGAAACTTATCAGCATAATTGCAGAACATTTTTAGAAAGAATTTTTTTTAGGAAACAAACGTCATATATCAAGACAGAAACTAAGTATTCAAACTAGCAAAAAAAGAAAACATTTAAATAACACGTGTATGCTTACAATATAGCAGAGCCGTGTCAAGCTTAATTTAATATCGTTTAGAAAAAACATCAAATTCGTTTATAATAATATGTACATTTCACATGCAGTGTATAATAAGACTGAAATATAATTCATTATTTAGATAATGAAATCTCGCGTGACCGATTTTCCATCTTATTTTCCCTGACCGCTACACATTTTTCTTTCAGGTATAAGACAACCTTACACCTAGGAGATCAATAATGTCAATGCAAAAAAATAATTTGTTTTTAACTTTATTTTAAAGACTTTTAGTAACAATAATCATACAGAATTTTATAAGATGTCATACACAAATTACCTAAAATTATTTGGGTGTGGAGGCCGGAGGGGTTTGGTAAAATTGTACTGTTTCTTATGAGGGAGAAGGGGGCAATTGGAAGATTTTACGTAGAAACCGTTTTTACTAAAAAGAAAAATGAAATCTATATATATTACAACTTAAAGGTATTGCATTTTCAACAAAATAGACGAATTTTTAAACAAATAGTTGATTTTTTAACCAAAAACTACCAAGAAAGACGAATTTTCAACAACATAATTATGTTTCAACTAAAAAAGATAAATTTTAAGTTAAAAAATTACTTTGAGTAAAAAAAAATAGTGAAATTTCAACCAAAGAAATGAATCTTCGACAAAAAAAAATGAATTATCAACGAAAGTATAACCAAAAAATACGAATTTTCAATAAAATAGTTAAATCCTCAGCAAAAACAAATTCAATCATTTTCAAATCGAATAGGAATTTTCAACAAAAAAGTAATTTTCAACAAAAAAGTAATTTTCAATCAACAACAAAAAATTTCATCCAAAATGTTGAATATTCAACCGGAAAATATAAATTTTTGACAAAAAAAGTTCATTTCCAACAGGCTTGATAAATTTTAAAGGCAGAATAACGAATTTTCTACAAAAATAATGTAATGTTGAACCCAAAAAAGACGAGTTTTAAACAAAATAAATGAATTTTTAACTATAAAAGATATATTTGCAAGCAAATATGGAATAGTTACATCTTCAGTTGCAAACGTTATTAAAAAAAAAACGAACTTGCAAGAAAAATAGTTTAATTTTTAACCAACTACTGGATTTTTCAATCAAAAAGATCCATTTTCTACCAAGACAGACAAATTTTCAACAAAATCCATGAATTAGAAAAAAAGAAGTTTCATCAAATAAGATTACTTTCCTACCAAAAAGACGAATTTTGAACAAAATACATATATTTTCAGCCAAATAGTGGAATTTTCAACTAATAAAGATTAATTTTTAATCAAAAAGTTGCATTTTTAGCCAAACAAAGATGAGATTTCTACGATAGCAGATAAATTTTTAAACCAAAAAAGACGAATTTTCAACCAAGAAAGATTTTTCAGTCAATAAAGAAAATTTCTTATCGTAAATGTTTAATTTCCATGCCAAAAAGACGAACTTTGAACAAAATGCATATTATTTTTTAAATCAAACAGTTTCATTTTTAGCCAAAAATGATGACATTTCTATGATAGCAGATACATTTTTAAACCAATAAAGACGAATTTTGAACCAAGAATGGGGTTTTAGTCAATAAAGAAAAAAAATCATCCAAAATGTTTAATTTCCATGCCAAAAAGAGGAATTTGCAACGAAAAAGAATTACATTTTTAAACATAATTGTTGAATTTCCAACAAAATAATACAAATTTTAACGCGCCAGATGAATTCACAACTAAAAAAATTATATGATTATACGCGTGTAAGACTTACTTGTTAACACATTTTATTTTCTAAATCTAATTTCATTAAGGTTCCACGTTTATTTAAGTAATAGAATTGATATGTATGTTCATTAACTGTGTTTATAAAATCTTACTGTATTTTAAATGGTAGGCGGGGGCTTGAAAATTAAGAAGAACGTGGATGACCCCTAATCTTCAACTTTAGTTTATCGAAAATTCCCTGACTCTTTTAGGTATTCCCTGATTTTCCCTGACCTGTAGCAACTCTGATTGAAAAACAAAGAAAATGTGCTCCGTTTGATAAAAAAAAAAGTAAATGTTTGAAAAGTATAACATTTTCTATGAAACCCTATTTTTCAAAGTTATTTTTGCGATTATCTTGAGAATTGTTTGTGCTATCGCAAAAGTTAGGCAGTTATTGGATTCAGCGTTAAAATCCCCATTGAAGTTATATACCCCTTTTTGTTAAAAAAAATTTCGTATACTTGAAGCACAATTTGCAATTAAAAATAAATTAGCATACAACGCGAAAAATTATTCGGAAAAGACACATCTCATTTCATAAATACATAGATCACATTTTGTTGACCTGTGTTGTAAACCTTTGAAGATTTACAACTTTCCATTTTAATTTACAACTACTCATTATATAGTATCAGTGTATAAATCCCAAAGAATAATACTTGCTGAAAAATTACCAATGAGCTTCCCACAGATTCCACAACATCCAGTACAACATTTCTAGAATTCCTCCAAGGTTTTTTTTCTCGGATTGTCGCGTACAGAACGAGGTTGCAATATCGTCAGAAGTGGTTCTTGAAACACGATCATTTTTCCAATCTTACGATGAAAGCGTCGTTGTCTATTAGCGTAAATTTGTATTAATTTCTGATGTCATATATCTTGCCTGAAAGCAGGACTGTGCGATCGATAAAACGAATTATGTAGTTACCTCTCACGTCTCTCCCCCGAACCGTTACACCTTCCCCTCCCCCGACTCTCTTCCTCGAGTAGTCGCGAGCTTCATTATAGGAGATCAAATCCCGCGCTTCCGTACATGTTGTAATCTGTCTAATCTTCATGCCAACACATTGCCGAACAAACTTTATCGGTAGATAGCTGAATCACTTTTTTACGACTGGTTCCACCGTTCGAACACCTGATGGGACACCTGATATCAAAGCTGATTCTCTAAGCGATTAAGTGCCATAAGGCACGCGTGATAAATTTCGGTTTTAGAAATCTAAGATTTAGGAATTGTAGGTCATTAACATTTTGTGCGTCATCAGCTGGTGGTCAGCTGATCACATCGCCCCTTCTGGACATTGTTGACAATTGAAGAATTGATTAAACCTTCTTTCCCATAACTAATCTTTTCGACTCAGATATATATATATATATATATATATACATAAAATCTCTTCAAATGCGACAGCTAAAGGTGCGAATAAGTCTGGTATTTGGCAGAGAAGTTCCGTAAGAAGTTCGCCTTGAATTTCCACTGGATTATATTGCCAGGTAAAGTGGAGTCGGGATTAGGATCTCGAGCCGAGAGCAAGATATTGAATCTCCGTTGAGTTTCTCGAAATTGATATTGAAACTTTGAATAACACGAGAGCAGAGGCGAAGCACGAGATATATACACCTGCACGAAAGACTGACCCAGTTTTCTTTTACGAGACTTCGATACAATGTTTTGTGTTCACATTCTCGGCTGCAGGATATTCCGATATAAAGCATCCATTTACTACTTATCGGCCCTGGTCTGCTCTTTTATGGCACCAAAATGATACACAATGATGACACGATATCATTTGCTGGAAAAAAAGAGAATATTGTCCCTACCCTAAATCGAGTTTTATTACCTTTGCCTTTTTACGGCAACACCTTTCCGAAAGATGGTATACGTAAAAAAAGAGAAAGAGGCAATTCGTGAATTGCAGATATCCACAGCGGCTATAGAGTTCACAAAAATGGTCATTGGGTCAGTCGTCGTATGAATAAGTAATGCGAATATAGCCTCGATCAATCATGAGCTCGGAAGTTAATTGCATTAAAGAGAATCGTCTGCGCTGGTTAGTGCGATGAAGTTAAATCGTGAGGTAGATATAGTCAAGCCCAGCAGTTTGAAACATCCTTGTCTCTCAAACTACAAATTGCATGAATTAACTTAATAGTTTCACAATTAGCAGCAAGAAACAACTTCATCATTGCTCTTAAAGTCAGAAGTGAAAACGCACTAACCATAAAGAATGGTATAATGCTACCAAAGTTTGAAATAGAAGGGGTCACTTTAGAAGAAAATGTATAGACAAATTCAACACTTTGGCTGAGATTTGCTTTGTGGGCGAAAAGAGGAGCTCGCGTGAAGAGGCTCTTAACACGATTACCCTGTCTACCATGCGCACAGCGACCTCGTGAGAGAAGTGAGTTTACGCTGACATAATATGCGTTCACTCCAGTATCATGTGCGATTTGTCGTGAGGGACGTATGTATATCTGCTAGTCGCACATTATATTCGTACCCACTCGGCAGGAAGAGTGGTGGGTGACTGGAAGTTGGAAGAGCTCGATGAACGTGCGTGAGCAGCCGAGTATAGACTACATCACTACAGAGAGAAGTAGAGAGAGTTGACTTGGCAACGTTGTACGTGCGAGTTTAGTAGCCGCAATGTCGGGGCAGGATCGGCTGAACGAAGGAAAAGGCTCTCGCTCGAGGGTGTCTCTTTTTCTCACCCTTTCTTTCTCCTTTGCACTTCTTGTCAGTGGCGTAACCAGAAGGACTAACGGGGCTTAACCTTCCCTCCTCAGCTTTTCTTGAGGTCTGTTTCCGAAAGCCTTTTCCTCATGTATTACTCAAGATTTCCCGAGATGAATTTCTGAAGCATGGCTTTAAATCTCGGATGAGAAAGAATATAGGGATGAATAAAGGAAAGCGCATCCTAGTCCGGGATTTGCTACATCTTAAGAAGATTTCAAATTAAATGGAATGTTGGGGTGTAGACTCTATCCCTCTCTATAGGAAACAAGGATTTTTGCTGTTTAACGACACTTTAGGTTCTCCTTTGTCATATTTTTGTCTTGTGTGTTTTCAAACGTAACACCTTATGATTCATTTTCGATTACTGATTATGTACTCTCAGATTTCGGTACAATTGGTCTTCATAAAAGACACCACCCACACATTAGAATTAACATATTTAGCCAGTCTAGATGTATTTCTCTCAAGGTATTGAGATACCCTGACCTAAGATAACTTCTCTAAATATTTCTATGAAACTTGAATACATTGAGGTTTATCTCCTCCTCTATCCATTATCGTGTTTTCTCAATTGCATTTTCTCGTTACGCCATTGCTCGTACTCGACAATATGAGATTGCTTTTATCTTGCGATCGCATGCAGGAATCTCCTTCGCGTAAACCTCGCTCTTCCATTCTTACAAAGCCTCACTCAAGCTGCACGAAAGAAAATCCCGCGAGACGACACACCGGTTTCCGTAGCTTTCGTCAAGAAAAAGCTGGGAACTCAAAAAGGAACGATACAAAGGAAACTTGTTGTCTGGTCCATTTAGAGGCATACCACCTAATATCTTGTTGAGTGAACTGTTGATGTGGAATCTCATCTAAAAACCACACTTTTTGCAATAGACTATGTCTGGTACTTCAGTACTTCTACTATCAGACTATCTACTATCTTTTGTTTTGGATCAAGAACCTAATTCTTCCTGTCATAATTTACAGTAAACAATGGTTGTCGTATCAAATTTCAAGTCCCCTCTGGACGCTTCAGCACTAGGCAAAGAACATTATAAGCAGCTGTTTTGGCAAACCTTTATTGGAATCCTTGGACCAAACATACGTTTTTTTAAATGCTTGAACAAATGGAGTCCCAAGGATCCATGTCTAGACATTCACCGATGTAGAATTTGACTGAAAATCAGTTGGAATAATTAAAAATGATACTATATACTATACTAGATTGTTTTTGCGGTCTACGAGTTGCCCAGTTTATACACGTGCGCAGGTGGAATGAATGCTGACAATATAGCGTGTTCTTGCCCTCGCTTAATCTACTGGCTTTTTTTCTTTTCTTCCTCTGATGTACAGAGTAGTCTGTAGAGTGGAGAAGGAGGAAGAAGTCGAATTGGGGCGACGTAGGATGAGAGAAAAAGAGAGGGAGAGATACAAGAGAAGAGAGAAAGACTCCCGACGGTTTCTCCTTCCAGCTGCTGGCCTGGCGTGGAGGAGGCCTTGTCGTGCGGCTGTTCGTTCGGTCAATGTCTTCTTCCCTCTTTCTTACTCACTCTGCTCCTGTGTTGGCGATTCTCCGCTATCCTCTGTATTCGCCAGGGTTGTACTTAAAGAGGGAGAGAAGAAGTGGGACGAATCTATTGATCTAAAACTTGTCTACAAATTTTAGGGCATTGTTGAACGGTTTTTATGGAGGTACGGGAGAGATAGGAATAATATTTATGGTTCTCTCGGTAACTCATAATAGCTAGAATTCAGTGGTTGCTCACTATCGGCTAAGTCTCGGGTTAAGCCGTGTACTCGCTTTATGGTCAATTAGGAACTAGTCTTTCATTTTTAACGATTCCTTGCCTAATAATACTTACGATTTAGTTTCTAGGGATTGTAATTTCATCACGGTTTCGATTTAACTGAGGTCTCACTAAACTTTATTACGTTTCGTCTTCCTGTTCTTGACTTTGTTTCATTAGAACCACTTCAGTAGCTTTAGCATTAATTGGTGCTGTACAATCTGTGCATGCCTGACTGCAGCAGTTTTAATCGCCCTGCAACCATTAATGGTTGCCACTTGTTTCAGATAATTTGTCTTAAACCATAATAAACATAATTATAATAAGTATTCATACACTGAAAGAAATAATTGGACGGTACATGCATAATTCTGCTTGTTCCGACCATATTAAATTGCTCGTTCAGCTACAACCATGTGGAATGGCTATTTTAGGCATATCATTATGATTACGTGCTATAGCTAGACCAGGAATATTTTATTCGTAAAGTATCCTAAATTATATTCCTAAATTATAGACTTGTGTGGCTGAATATTTCATATCAAAGTTTTCATGATCCAACTATACTGAAATGACTGTCATAATACGATGTAAAACCCTGTAGCATCAAATGATTAGTTATCAATAAAAGTTCTCTTGTGAATTCTTGAAGGAAAACTTGTAAAATTGAAGGAAATATAAATTTACGTACAGTCGTACATGCTGCAAATCGAGTCCTTTAAATTTTTTTTAGAGTCCGACTAGAAAAACAATTTCTTATATTAACGTAATTTGGGGTATTATTTTTAAAAATCAAGACTTTTTAGTGTGTTTCTATAGGTGGCGCTGAATCGTCGGTAACGGGCGAACGAAAATTTCGTTCAGCCAAAAATTGGGGTGATCCTGCCATACTCTGGATGGCTATTTCGTGGGAAAACTGGATTTCCATATTAAACATACTACCTTCACCATACTAGTATTCTATTCGTGTACCTTCTATCTGTATAATTCGAAATAGAAATACGCCTGATCAAACGGAAAATATTTTTGGATTAACTCAGATAGAATTTCTCAACCATAATCGTATGGCTAACAATCTCCGAGCATTTCTTTCAGTGTAATTTTTGCAAGACGATTACGATTTGTCTTCGTGCTCTTTAAAAAAGTTTCAAAAGGTCCATTAAATTTCCTTCAGTTCAGTAAGTAAAACTTTGATTGTCACGATTTGACTCCTAGGGATTACGCTTTGTTTTAAATTCTTCAAAAACCACAATGTGTCTCAGAGATAATAATCATGAGAATGATATATTTGAACCTGCGCAAAAAGTTGTGATAGGAAGAAAAATAAGTCGCTACATTAATCGAGTCGAGATAAGCCTCAAAGTGAAACAGCTTGAGTGAGGTAACATTTCATGTTGATTTTATGTGGAAGCTAAATCCAGACCTTCGACCTTCTTCAATTATCGCAAGGAACTTTCATCACCGAGATATTTTTGCAACTTAGTTTGTTGTGATAAGGATACTGGTGCGCAGAAGGCAATCCAGGTCATTCTCTTGAAAATAGTTTTCCAGACATCTCTGTAAAGGAGAGGAATCATCAGAGAGAAATTGTTTTCCCATAAAACAATGTGAGTTTGTAAATAAACAATTTGTTTATCTTCTTTACACTGATGTAATGCGGTATACGTACCTGTGTTTCTCCCCTCTTGATCCGCCTTTTCCTCCCCTTGCTCCTTTTGCTTAGCCGTGTACGCGGTTGCTCTTCAATATCTCCTGCCCCCACCAACCCCCACTTTGGTGCCCCCGTGGTGCAACGCGTACGCTACCACAGTGCGAATCTCCCTCTTCGTCACTTGTGTGAATGTGCACCGCCATATCGCGAAGGCGAACAACCGGTTTGCCGGAGGCCGAAATATTCGAAATTTTGTCGATCTCTTGTGTCTATTTCTGTCCGTCGTGACGGCGCTATGCGCGCGACTTGCCGGCTGTCGTTTGCGACGAGTATCCAGCGGTCTTCTGTTCCAGCCCATATGACGAATGTTGTCAGAGGTCAGATTGATCGAAACAGCGCGAAAGCCATTCCTTCATTCCTTGGACTCTCTTCTCCACCTCGCTTCGACTTCCAAGTTCCGATGCTGCTACTGCAGACCTAACAGAACCGGTCGTGAGTTCGTTTGATTCGTGTACATTTTTTAGTGCCGCCATTGCAAACGTCCTGCGAAAGTTACTAACTTGTTCAAGTCGTTAAAAGTCGTTCCACCTGTGTTTTGTTGTTGTTAACTGTTGCCTCCAGCAGAGAACACGGATTGGTCCATTTGTTCTTCTTTGTTGACGTGTGCAAAATTGACCTTCAGAGTAAAACTCCTTGGGGAAAGGTTTTGCGAACTGGAGACCAGCTTTCGAAAACTGGCCAACGAATCAGCTGGTAATAGGATGAGGTCACCTACCTAAGAGTTATTTACCGTTAAAAGTTGTTTTTATTCTTCCAAAAGTTAACTGCTCTCTAACTTTTTTAATTGTCCCGCGTCTAATCTCTAAATTTACCTGGATAATGTAAAACACTTGTTGGTAGACAGTGCTGTTTTCATACATTTAAAAGTATCCAGTTTTAATTTAAAAGTTATTAATTGATATAAGTGTAAATAATTTCCTACAATGTGTCATATATACTTCTCTAAAATACGTTCTTTATTCCTTTATTGTTATAGATAAAATCTATTACATTTTCTTTAAGAATCTGTGATATAATACAGCCATTAATGTGTTAGTTTTTTTTAATTAAGAGAATGTTTTTGGCCTTTGACTTACATAATTCATCCATAGATGTTTACATATTTTGATATTTTATGCCTATCGTAAATACTGAGCTAATTATTTTTGTCTTTCTGCTTACAGAGTGCAATAAAACTAGCTGGTAAAAATAATGTCAAGAAGCTTCATTCTCTGCTGACGATAGTGGATGAAAAACCAAAGGTGGATATCGGACAAAATAACCGACATAACGAGCACCACATAAAGAATCACTACAACAAGCACAACCATTATTCTCACAATTCCATACTGACACCCTCAACGCTCAACCAGGTATTCCTCAATCATTATAATGGAATACAATTTAAATTAATATAAATCGATAAACAGAAATCACTTCATCAAATTATGATTACTTTCAGGGCCTAGATGCAGGAACAAGTGACGATAGCGGAAGAGCGTCTGAACAGTTGCATGGCCCTGGTGCAACTAGAGATTGCCAGGACGCCGATAGTTCCAGGGACCATCTTAGCGATGTAAGTTATCCTTCCTAAATATTAAAAAACAGGTTTCAATGTCCCTTTAAAAGCAGCACACGTTTCTTCCTTTACGGTTAATATTTCCGTTGATAAGAAGCGATAAATATATAGACCCTCAATTGTTAAAGATAAGAAACATTTTTAAAAAGAGCACACTAGACAATTAACAATGATTATGATTACGTTTAATTATTTCGGCTTCGATAATTGCCTACTTCGTCTAGAACTTACATGAATATTTCTACATTTTCTTTACAGGCAAGCAGTCATTGCAGTTCGGGCAAAGGCTATATCGTAAGTATTTCTCAATCCCTAAAATTAATTTACGAAAAGGTTTCCGATTTACTCACTCTAATCTGTCGTTTGCAGTGTGATAGCGAAGGAGAAGACGACAAGGGCTCTGATGGTGAATCGGTACTCTTTGCATCTGCAACTCCACCGCCTCTTCCACGTAAATGTAAGCAGTCAAATATTCAGAAGCGGATTATGAGCCCCTCTGAAACACAAATAATCAATATTAATTCAATTGTTTTAGACGAATTGCCATCTTCTTCGCCGCATGTCCTGCCGCCAGCAAATGGGGCTGGAGGTTCTCCTCCTGACACTGGCGGCCAAATTTCTAATCCTGCGACTGATGCTCCGGCTCCTATACCTCCCCCTGTGCCTGCTACTGCACCAGTACCAACGGCACCGAGTCCTCCAAGTCCCACATTACCCCCTCACATATCCCAACCACCTGTAAGTATTTTCACTCTTGGTGTAATCGAACAATAATTAAAAAATCGTAATCAAAAATTAATCCGATATCTTCTTTTTTTAGATTACTAGTCCGCTGGCAGCGAATCCTCGTGCAATAGCTCCGCAGCAACGACCAGCTTCACCTGCTCTACCACCTCCGTCTTTGTCACAACAGCCTCACACTACGATACCTGCTTTACATACGCCTAATGTACCACATGTCTCTTCAAGCCACACAACTAGTCCTGCCGTTGCAAGTTTGGGTGTAACTCCAGCAGCACCGTCCAACGGAGCAGCTACCACAAGCTATCCTCCTCCTCTGCCTATGGCTGCCTATCCCCAAACACAGCCATCCTATCCGCCTCTCTACACACCCTACACCGCTCTCAATCACAGTCCTTATCTTCCACCCGCCGTACCGTCTCCCTCGCATTCTGCCTCTTCGCGAACCGATGTGGTAAGTTCATCTACAAAATTTTGCTCTTTCAGAATGTTGTTTGAACCGACTTCTTAATCCTCCGATTTCTCTTGTTGCAGAGAGGCAGCAGGGCTTCCCCTTGCACGAATATAAAACAAACGATAGCAAACAATGTGCAGAACCACAATAACAATACTACCAACAATACTCCACTCAGTGCTGCCACTACGACCTGCGTATCTACGATAACGAACACAGTTACCACCGCGAATACAATCGCTCACAGGGATATCGTGGCTTGCAGCTTAGCTGGAAGAAACACCAACAATTCGCCCCGCGGACACAGTCCAAATCGGGAACGGGACAGTTACAGGTACACTGTTTTATACATATTATCAGGAAATGAATAAGAAATTTCGTAGCGAACTCTAGCAATAAAAAATGATCCTCGTTACAGCAGCAACGTGAGCAGCTTAAGTCGCGGGAGCATAACGCCTGTTAGTGTGCCAAATAGCCAATCCTCCCCAGCCAATTCTAGTCTACCTGCTTACTCCAAGGCTCAAGGGTGGATCAGGTATAGGTATTTCAATTTCTCTTTGTTTTTTATTTTGATGACCGTGGTTTCGTTTATAAAAAGCTCGGCTTCGTCTTTTCCTGGTGGACTCTTATTAAAAGACTACAATTTTTTATTTTATTTTCCGTTACAGCAGCAGCTCAGCTCCTCAAATGTCTCCGGCAACAAATACATCAGTTCCGAGGCCAACTCCACCACCAGTGCCGCTGGGCTTGCATACTTTTCCACCGCCTATGTTTGCAACTCCACTACCGCCACCAGTTTCAAATGCGAGTTCTCACACCTCTATGTCTTCGCTTCCTCCACCTACATCCAATCCGAATCCATTCTCTGCTGAATCTCTCTTCCAAACAAGTAAGTAAAGTTGTGTGATTTTGATGTTGTCATTATGAATCTGAGATAACTAGGGAGCTTATTCTAATCGAAACAAGGGGTGACTCACGTTGCAGGTCAAGCAGACCTGTTGAGAAGAGACCTTGAGAACAGATTCCTGGCACCGCAGAATAGAAATATTGGTGTGGATGTGGGTAATCTTGGACCACCGCTGTACATCCGAACAGAAATGCATCATCATCAGCATGAACACACGCATGTGCATCAGCACTCGTCATCTTTACACCCTCAAAATGCACCCACGAGTCTCTACCCTCCCTCAATTGTAAGTATCAGAATCTTGATCGTTTTCTGCCTCTATTATTTACACCATTTTAAACACATAACAAATTCTCAAAAGAGTGTAACTCTTCACTAACCTTCTTTCAATTTATTTAAGGACATTCCAAAGTTAGGAGCAGTTGACTCTCAATTTTTTCGTGGGAGTCTCAACCTCACTGGCTTCTCTGGATTCAACACTGGACTCAACACTGGACTTAACACTGGACTTCTTCATCCTGGAAGTGGCCCTCCTGGACCATTTGTCTCGCATAATCATCTTTCATCGTTTCCTCCAAAGGTACAGTGAAAATTTCGACCTAGTTCGCAGCGATACTTAAAATTCTTTAAAAAAGAGGCAACAATACCAGCAGTCTTTTTTAATTTCATAATCCTTCTGTTTAATTACAAGCTTTTCTTTTCTTGAAAGATGCCCAATCCAAATGTACGAAACAATCAGGACTTTCGAGCGAAACAGTTCTCGAACGTTGACTTCGCATTGCAGAAGACTGGAAAGTGGAATGCTATGCATGCCCGGATAGCGTGGGAGATCTACCATCATCAGCAGAAGCAACGAGCGGAAGCGAAGGCGAGCAGTGCGGCGAACACAAAAACTGAACTGCTCAGACCACCAGGACATCTGTTTGCTGGGGGACCTACAGCTGGTCTGGGACTCAGTACGCCGATGTCTCTACCCTCAAATATGCCACAGGCTCATCCACCACCACCTCAGCCTCATCCTGTTGCCTTCCTCTCACAAACATCCTCGCATTTAGGTATGTTCGGATTATTTAATTTATATGAATCTTGATGGGCATTCATCCTAGAGACCTGGGGGATTAGCGGGGCAAAGTGGTTCAAGTCTCGAATTTATTGTTCATAATCATTTATTTTCCATAATTTGTAACTGATTTTCATGATTTGTTAGAGAAATTCTCGGCATTAAAAGCACAAGAAAGGTGTGAGGGCCGATTCTTGAATTTGTTATTGTGTGAAATCCTACATAAACAAATGAAGTGGCAAAATTGGTCATTTCAGCTTTATGGTTTTTTATTTTACAGAAAAAATCTGAAATAAACTCGTTATTGGTATTTTTAATAACAATGTCTCTAAATCACTTTTTCTTCAATTATGGTTGAAATTGCCTTATTTGTGTTAATTAATCAACAGAGTTGATGAAAAATTCATTATTATAATTGTTATAAACATTTTTATACACAAAAGCTTAGATTTATCATTTCTAAATACAAAAAGCTGTTTTTCACTGTAATTATACGACAATAAGTTGATAGTGATTCTAAAACTGGATATGAGGCATTAAGTAGAAATTTACGTTATTATTAATAGCAAGTCTTAGAAAAAAAATATCTGAAACTGCCATTTACTCGTAGAAAAAAAAATATTTGTTCGTTAATTATTGTTGGTATAAGCTTGATCGTGATATTGAACCAACAATATTGATTAACAAATTACGGAAAGTAAATGATTATGAACAGTGAATTCCAGGTTTGAACCACTGTGCGGAAGACAACTTGCTGTTGAGACGTTGTTTCCAAATTAATTTCACCTAGTTGATATCCGATTCATTTTACAGGAACTGGAATGTCTCCATTCGGTAGATACCCCTCGACTTTCGGCACGACGAATCCCAACTTTCCAGGATTCTCCGGCTTCCCTCCCTCGAGAGAAATGCCTCCCATGGGTGGAATGGGATCAGTTCACGATCCATGGAGAGGGTAAGTTATTATATGCCTATCCCTGGAATCCAAACTGCTTCAGAGTTCTAAAATTTCCTTTCAATTTTCAGACTACAGCGAGCTCCTTCTGGTTTTCCACCAACGACAGTTTCCTGGGCGATAAAACCAGAAATGCCAACCATCGACAGAAGGGCTGAGTTTGAGGAACGAGAACGGGAAAGGGAACGAGAACGTGAGCGAGAACGGGAAAGGGAGCGTGAAAGGGAAAGGGCTCGACGGGAAAGAGAAAGAGAGGAACAACGAGAAAAGGAAAGACGGGAACGTGAGAAGGAAGAAAAGAGAAAACAGGAGGCTGCAGAGCGGGAAAGGGATAGAAGAGAAAAGGAGAGGAGAGAGATGGAAAGGCGAGAAATGGAACGGGAGAGGATGATGATGAAGAATCGTCAGCATGCGGCCATGGGGCGAGAAAGATCGCCTCTCAGAAATGGATCTGCGCCTTTGGATACGGGAGAGGTTCGAGTCAAGGAAGAACCGAGAAGCAAGGAAGATGAAGTCGTTATGCTTCCAAGGCCGCCACCTGTCGGACCTGGGCCTGGGCCGGGTCCAGGACCGGGACCTGGTCCAGGACAAAATCAAATGCCCGATCCTAGGTATTTATCTTGGTGTGTCTTTAGTTCCCGACTGGTTTTTAGTTGCAAGCCAATCAATTAGAGAACAAAGGAGATTCTATTCTGTCGATTAGAAATGTATACAAACCCACCGTCGAATTCCCTCGATTTACACTCTTAGGTGTCTCTAGTTTATGTTAAAGCACTTATATTTTTGTTCCATGTGAAAGTAGGGTGGGCTCACACATAAAAGTAATTTACCAGGACCAAATTCATTAAGCTGAATCATAAATGTAGAACCCTATTTTTTAAAAGGATGCCCGATGGTCTAGATGATCTTCACTCTCTAAAAGATCTTTAAATTTCCGAATGCTGATTAATCTCTCTTTTTCTAGGTATCACCACACGCATCCTCACGCTTATCTCGCCAGGCATCCTCACGGCGTTCCAGCTCCTCACACCATGTCTCGAAGTATGCTGCAAAGTCTTGGTGGTCATCCCATGCAGCCCTTCCCACCCCCTTCGGGTCCGGGTACCCAACCTGGTGCACCTTGGCCAGGAGATCCCTTCCGGGATCCATATAGATATGATCCTCTTCAGCAACTTCGGTACAACCCGATGATGGCTGCCTTCAGAGCAGAAGAAGAAGAGAGAGCGAAACTTTATGCAGCCTATCCTCCACCTCCAGTGAACGCTCTACGGGGAAAGGATCCGAACCCTGGACCTTTGAGTAATCTTCACATGCATCACAGAGCTGGTCCGGGACCAGGAGTTCCTGGTGTTTTAGGTAGACAACTCGACCCCTCGCTAATGCACCCAGGGGACATTCACAAAAAAGAGGACGCTTCCCAGTCTCGATGATACATCGTCCCCGCAACGTTCTCGTCGTCTTTGTCTTAATTAGTCGTAGCAAAACACTGAAGAACGATAAAACGTTTCAGATTCTGATGGAAGCAAGTAGTTTTGTATATAGTCTTTATTTGGGCGAAGATAATAGATTTTACTCTTAGCAGAATCTTCTGAGCGTGAAGATTGAAAAAAAAAGAAAATGGTAGATAAATCAGAATTTATGACAGGTAATTTTGAAACAATTATGACGCAAAATAAATACTTAGGAATAAGTAACTTCATCGTTTGAAGGGTTTTTAATATGTTTAATTTTTAAATGATTGACATATTGCAAAACGGTACCTTATTTGAGAAAACATTTAGCATCAAAAGTTAATTTATTATTATTTTTTGTCCCATTTTGTATCGCAAGATCAACCAGAAAGCATTTTATTTTTAAAATAATTAAATACATAAATCGAGGTTTAAACTGAAACGTAAATCAGTAAATAATTTTGGTATGGTTTTAAACAATTTTAGCCGTTTTGTCGAATAAAAAATTGAATTATGTAAGCAGTTTTACAAGGGAAGACTGCCAATTGTGAATTTTAGTTTCGGTTCATAATTTTGGTAATGAAAGCATTACCTGAGTATTAATTTGCCAAAGCAGTAATATGCGCTTTTTCGTCATTTTAGAGAAAATCGATTTTGAAATATTCGTTACAGGTGATGTAGAGTTTGGCGAAACAAACTTTCAATCGGCTGGTAGTTCAGGCAGTAGCGCTTCAGCTCCATTGTGTGTTGCGTGTTCGATTCTTGCTGCCTGCACTTATTTATTTATTAAAATGTTTATAAAGTTCCTTCAATAATCTTGAAAAATCATGCAAATAATTTTTAACGCCTTTTTTCACTGAAAACCTGACTTTTTAAAACTTTTATCATGTTTTTCGCAAAAAAACTTATTTTCTATAAATGTTATTATTTTTCCATGGTGTTTGTCAATTATATTCAAAATTCGAAGTATGAACGACGTAGTATTTCCAAAACAAATATTTTTTTGACGAAAAAAAAATCAAGTTTTCCCAATCGATAAAAAAGTCTTGTTTCTGTGAAAACTCATTGTTTATCCGATACAATCAGAGTTTTAAAAAACCTCGTTCATACTTCTAGTTTAACATATAATTAGTAAAGATTCTGAAAAAAATTAATAACATTTATAGGAAATAAATTTTGTTTGCAAAAACATGGTAAAGTTGAAAAAATGAAATAGTTTTAAAAAATATTTCTAAACATTTTAGTAAAAAGAAAAATTAAAAAGTGCAGGCAACGAGAAGCTGCGCGACTTCCTGAGCTACCAGCCGATTGAAAGTTAGTTTCTACAAAACTCGACATGGCCTGTGACGAATGTTTCAAAGTCGATTTTCTCGAAAACGACGAAAAAGCGCATATTACTGATTTGTAAAATTAATTCCATTTAATTAATTTCATTACAAAAACTATGAACCGAAACTAAAATGCACCATTTGCGGCCCCCTGGGTTAGGTTCAGTAAATCATTTTCGTATAAAATTGGCCATTTTGAATCTAGACGTTTGGGGTGACTGTGCTAGGGGTAAGATCGATATTTTGATCTAAATAAAAAAAAATGTTGCTTTCTTTTATCAGAATTTAAACGTTTTTCGGTGTATTGCTACGACTAAAATGCGAGGTTCGGTGCTCTAACTTCGCGGAATTGTGGATATTTTGGTATCAGAATAGCGCTATTTAAAAGAAATTGTACATAAGACTATGCGATATTTATAGATATTAAAGAAAGAAACGCGATAGTTAGTACGGCGTATCGGGGGATCTGACTGTTTGTCTATAGCGATATATATATTATATATATACACATTATTATTACGATGATACTATGCGTACAGTTAAATATCGTGTGTAATATTCTAATTATTGTAGGATGCGAGACGATGCTAATTGTAAAAGAAAAGAAGCAAGCTCGGTAAAGAAAAAAAAAGAAAGAAAGAAAGCTACATGGATCTCCAGCGTTACTGAACGAGAAATTATTTAATTATTTATTTATTGTGACGTATTAGCCGAAAGAAATCGAATCTCTGTCACATACGCATGGAATCACTGTCGAAGCGTTCGCTCTGATTTGATCAATGTAATATACAATAATTATTGTGTAAATTTTAATTTCCTCCGTAGGACAAGTTTGACGATTTATGAGTAAGTTTAGCGACGCGACGAACGCTTGTTATTTAAAAGAAATTATCTTTCGATGCCGGAGACTAAAATGTGAAAGAGAATTAATTATTAGTTGACAAAAGGCACTCAGTACTTTCCTGTGATATACATAGTAAATGATATGTAGAAAATAAAAGGTCGACTCTTTCGCCATTACAATCCTTTTTTTGGGACGTAGCCAATTTTAAAAGCGATTAAGAGGCGAGGATCTTAATTTTTAATGCGTTCTAGCAACTTTCGAACTTTTTATTGTTTAAGAATTGCTGTTGCAAAGCTTCCAAGATTTTTAAGTCTTTTTAGTGCATGTTTTGAAAAACTGTCGTTGATTGTGATATATTGTATTTTGGAAAAAGACGAGTGAATCTCGAACAAATTAGTGAGTATCAGATTTAAAAGAATAAAAAAAACTACCACGAAATCAGCGACAGTTTTTGGCAACTGAAAACTGAGCGAACCTTAGACCAGTAATTTGTTTAGGTTTAGGGTCCGTGAACCCACATTGCTCTTAGTTGTTTTAGATGAAACGCTGTGTTATTAAATTTAGAAAAATTTCTTCAACGGAGAGTGATGTTTTAACAATAAAGACGAGATTTGAAGAAAAATATAATAAAATTGGAAGCTTTGTAACGATGCTGCGCAGAACCGAGGGTAATTTTTGCGAGGACCAATCGCGATTCCCCGAAAGGCAATAAAAAAATGCAATTCCTTCGTGAGCGTCGCGAATATGTTTGTTTGTGCCAAAGGGTGTTTGTGACAAAGTCTAGATTTGTGTCGTCCGGTACTTCTTGCGCGAATTTTTCATTTCGGTTATCATTCCTCGACAAGCTTCTTTCCGGTCCATTATTTTTTTTTTTTTTGACGAGAATCGGAAATTGTTCTCGTCCTCTCAGTTGGCAGCCATACGCGTCGTTGTTACCACGAAGAGTCAATAATCGTAGATCTCTTGGAGGGGAAAAAATTTCTTCTGCGTGCCATGAGCCGGAACTACGTTCGTTTAAACCTTTGGGACCGCCTGTCGTTTCATTTCACCGACTCGTCGGAAATCCCACCAACCATCACGATTCGTTTTTACACTGTAAAGTCACCGTAAACAAATTGTATATTATTATATAATTATACACGCCTTGAAGATTGTAGATATTTTTCATCGATGCAAAATTATTGCAATGCAAATGCAATGGTTCTGTTCTTGTAGATATCGCGAGTATAAAGGAAGTTTTGTGTGAATAGGTTTTTTCTAAAATCGATTCTTTGTAAAAGGGTCTAATAATCATAGTTTCTATCAAAGTAGCAAGAGCGCTCTTATTTTACTACCTTCCTCTCTTCGATAACACTTTCCAATTTTTAAACCTTTTTTCCGTTGCTTTTTTATTTTACCCCAGTTTTTAGTTTTATAAAATTTATTGCAAGAGAAAAATTCAGATTTAAGCCTTAGATTGAGTCATCCTGAATTAAGCAATTTTGAAATCAGCCCACCAAGATTCTGCATTTTATTTCAAATGTCAAGCCTCAGTAGTTAAGCAGTTTGAAAATAAGTGTTTTTAATCGAATGATTTGAACATAAAATGGTCAAAATTGGATAATTTCAAAATATTCGAAACTTCACACTTACAAGGGAAAATCGCTAATTGTGAATTTAAGTGTCGGTTCATAATTTTGGCAATTAAAGCTATTATTATTTTGCCAAAGCAGTAAGATCCGCGAAACAAAGTTTCAATCGGCCGGTAGCTCAGACAGAACCGCTCCGGCTTCATAGCCGCATGGTCACGTGTTCGATTCTTGCTGTCTACACTTTTAAATTTTGTTATTTATTGAAATGTTCACAAATATTTTTAAACAATATTTTATTTTTTCAACTTTACCATGTTTTTTGCAAACAAATTTATTTTTTATAAATGTTAATAATTTTTTCATAATCTTTACTAATTATATTTTAAATTAGAAGTATGAACAAGGTTTTTTAAACCTCTGATTGTATCGGATAAACGATGAGTTTTTGCAGCAACAAGATTTTTTTACAACTGGGAAACCCACCTGACCTTATTCCATCAAAGAAACGTTTGCTTCGGTCAAGTTTTCAGTGAAAAAAGGCTTAAAAAATTATTTGCATAATTTTTCAAGATTATGGAATGAACTTTATAAACATGTTAATAAATAAAAAAGTGCAGGTAGCAAGAATGGAACACGCAACACGCTATGGAGCTGAAGCGCTACTGTCTGAGCTACCGACCGACTGAAAGTTTGTTTCGTGAAACTCTACATGACCTGTGACGAATATTTCAAAGTCGATTTTCTCGAAAACTACGAAAAAGCGCATATTACTGTTTTGTAAAATTAATTTCATTTAATTAATTCAATTGCAAAAATTGTGAACCGAAACTAAAATGCACCATTTGCGGTCTCCCCTTGTTAATAGTTGAGCAATTTGAAGCTTGAAAGTTGAAAATTGAGAATGTAGTTTTAAAAATAAAGTTTTTGTTATTAAACTATTGTGAACTGAAAGCTTCAAAATTGAAACATTCAAAATTTTTTGGTTTCAAATGGCCTAGGCGGATAAGCATGTAAATTTTGGCCGCTCCCCCCCCCCGCACGTATAAGCATCTATCTGAATGCAAATTTCAACCTTAAAATTTCGTTTTCTTGGGAGTTATGGAGGGGGGAGAAAATTGTAAAAAGGCTTTTTTTTCTCGTAATAAAATGGATGAACCGATTTTGATGAAAAAAATATATGTTATAAAGATCAGTGAGAATAATAAAAATAAAAAATTTCGAGAAATTCTGACCAAAATTACCAAATGGGAATATTTCCGAATAATAAAATTCCCGAACAGTTTATAATATTATCGAATTGGAAAATTCCCGACAGTTTATAATATTGCCGAATTTAAAAATTCCCGAATATTAACAATTAAAATTTTTTCGCGAATTTTATAATTCCAGGATTTTTTAGTACGGATATTTTATAATTGGGACGACTGAAAAATCCCGAAAAATAAAATTCCCGTCACTGGAAAATTCCCGAATAATAAAATTTCCGTATAATACAATTCCAGGACAGTTTATAATATGACCGAATTGGAAAATTCCAGAATAATAAAGTTCCCGAATTAAAACAATTAAAAATTTGTTTTTATGAATAATATTTATTGATTAAAAATACAATAATAAAATATTGTTAATATTTAAAGGTTGTAAGATTATTGTTTGAATTTAAAATAACAATAACTGAAAAAAAATTTCATCCAGAAAGATATTCTTTTTCAATTATTACTTTAAAGTTCAAACAATAATTTTAGAAACTTTAAACAATAAAAATATTTGATTATTGTATATTAATTAAATAATATTTATAAAAAATATTTTTTAAATTGTTTAAACTTAGGAATTTTCTATTTCGGATATTATATAATTCGGCAATTTTCTGTCGGGAATTTTCAAATTCGGTAATATTATAAACTGTCGGGAATTGTATCATTTGGGAATTATTTTTTAACACTTCTAATTCTAACGTTTTATTAATAGGTACATATATATAAAATTGTTCACATCAGCTAATTTTTCAATTTCAAGTGATTTAAATTGTACATTTACGAATACTTAATAGATATTTTTGTGAAAGAGTCAAAAAATATTTAGCTTCAAATTCAAATTTTCCAGAAAATCACAATTTTTAAAGCTTGCGTTCAACTCTTTGCCAAATCTATAAGTGTTACGAAGAATTTGGAAAATTCAAAATCAAGAGTAAATTCTACTCTTTAAATTTAGACTAAGAATACGAATAAATATTCAGGGTGGCCACTATTTTTTAAATTTTCGTCTCCTGGCTTTCTCCCGGTTTAGACAAAATATACTCTCTTTGCGAAATTCACAGATTTTTCACATATATGATTAATTGCGGAAGTCGATAAGTATCAGCAAACCTTTTTGCAAAAAATCTATTGACTTTGAATCATATAATGAGAAGGATTAGGAAATTTGTGTCTAATAAAGGAAAATACAGAGATGTGCTTTGTTATACACTAGCAGTAAATGCACGCGCGCATATCGATTTTTATTTCCTAACACGAAAAATATAAAAATCGCTTATTAAACCAATTTTTAAATATTATGTTTTAAACATTTTTGAAACAATAAGTAATAGTTAATAATTTCGAATTGAAAGCGTCTGAAATTTAAAAAAATATATATTGAACGATTTTGGACAATTTAATTTTAAAAAAAAGGAAATGAATTGTATAATTTCTATCTAATTTCTAAAGCGTTTACATTTAAATAATTAAAAACTTTTGAATTTGCGTAGTTTTAAATTCAAAGCGATTAAAATCTGGCAATTTGAAATTGAATCTTTCAAAGTCAAAGCTGCGGAAATTCTAAAATTTTAAATTGTTATTATGTAACAAAATTATAATTTAACATTTAAGCTGATCAGACAAACTTTTCTGAAATCAAAAAATGAATTGACTTATTCTAAAAAAACTTTCAAAATAAATAGTAATTTTAAATCACCAAAAATTGTGATATTAAAACTTTATTATATTCAAACTCTTGAAAATTTCAATCTTTTAAAGTAAATTTAAATTGTTTAAAAATTGATACTTTTTAAATTGCTAATTATATTTGCCAAAATTCAACCAATTCAATTTTGATTGAAAAATTGAAACCTATGAAAGGGAAAAATTAAAAATGTAGGGTTCAACATGAAAATTCAGAACCCTAAAATTGTAACCATTTGAAAGTACTGATGTATCAATTTCGAACATCTTAGTTTTTATTTTTTTTTATTTCAAACTCAATTTTTAATTTTTTAAACTCAAATCGTTTAATTTTTAACACCTACAGAATTATTATTATTTCTTGAAATTTTCCAATAAAATATTTTTCAATTTGAAATGATTTATTTGTTCAAATCTTAAACTAAAAATAGGACAATTTTAAGATATTACATTGAGAACTAAAAATTAAAAAAGAATACAAAACAAGATTGCTGTAGTATGATTCCAATTTTTGAAAATGTACAATTTTAAGCTTTTTAATTCCAAATTGCTTCACATTTACATCTACAATGATTAAATTCAAAACTATCAAGGCTTTTAATATGAAATTATAATTTTAAATTAAAATTATAGACATTTTAAAGATGATATATCTATTATTAATAAGTATCATATCATGTAGTAAAAAGTGACATTCAAAACGACTGGATAGATTTTTTTACTGAAAATGTTTTATCTGTCAAAAAAGATCACTGTCATTTTCACCATTCGAAATTGCAGAATTTTAAATATTGCCAGAAATATTGTGAACCTTTAAAGTTAAATTATTCTAAACACTTTGAAAATTATATGCTTTCTAATAGGAAAATATCAGAACGTGCGAATTATTGAATAGGGGAAATCTACCGGGACAATATTTTTTTCCTGGTTCTCTCGGATGGGTGGCCACCCTGAATATTATATAATTTGTGAGTAATCATAAAAAATATTGACTCGTGCAATAAAAAAATGTTGCGAAGCTTAAAGTCCGAGATGACCAAGATTTGTCGCTTGCAATAATGTTAATTTGTTAGCAGATTGCAATGCATATACTCCCTTGTAAGAAGCTCCTTTTGAAATTTTGTAAATCTAACCATACATTTTTTAAAAAGATTCTTGCTGTAATAAGGCTAAATAATATAAGTAATTTTCCCTGGCTGCTCATACAAAGTGAATAACTTTTTATAGTATCGTGACTAAAAATTGATGGTTAGATTTTTCTAATTAAAAAAAGGAGCTCTCTGTAAGAGAGTATATGCATTGTTATCTGACGTTGCATCTGATAACAAATGAACACAATTACGCAAGCGACAGACGTCTTAGCTTAAGAAAATGTCTATTGGCCGAGTCATTATTTTGTACGATTAATCAGAAATTATGTAACATTCGTGTTTCTTGTTCTAAAGTTAAAATTGTCGAATGTTCATTTTTTTCTTGTAAATGTCCATGATTAAAATTCATTTTTTAATGTTTACAATTCAAATTTAAATCCTCGTTTGTACTAGAAATAAAATGTGGGTAATTGTAATTGCAAAAGGAAGTATTCCACGCAAGAAATCATAAAATTTGTAAAAGGTTGGAATCCTCAAATGCAGAAAATTGATGCATACAACTTTAATTTCCGTTTTTTACAATCTTCACAGTTTCCATACATCTTTATCTACTATATATAACACTTATCTTTTTGTCCGGTAAAAATGTCGAAAAGGCTTGAAATTTTTGTCACAAGTCATTTCAAAGTTGATTCAAAAACTACCCACCGTACATTCACCTCGAAAAAATACGACCGAAGCTTTTAAGTTCCATCTAATACTCTTAAAAATAGAAATACGCATTTCGAAATGATTTAAACATTCTTCAAATCATTTCACAAGATCAAACAGAGAAAAAGTAAAAGCATTGAATTCCCCTGAGAAAAATTCAGACAATTGTTAAATTTAATCCTTATCACTCATTCGTCTCATACGCGTTTCAAAGTCTATTGCTAAACACTAATCTACCATTGCAAGACAATTACCTCAAAAACCCGTTATACCTTGACTTTTTACTTTTCATAATGGGTGCGAAAATAAAGACATATCGGCAATGGAAATCGTATTATATTTCTGTGAAAAGTGGTGTGTTGCGAGTGACGTCCATAAAATATGATGTCATGGACGAATCCCTTGTTCTTTTTCTTATGAGTACCAATGGTTAGTAAGACCCTTGGAATTATTAAACTTAATATTATCCAACTCGATCGACAGCTGCGCGAGGTTCGATGTAAAAGTCCAAGAAAATTAAATTATTATCGTGAACTACTGGAACTGGACCTGGTGTAACGGCGATGACGATGTCGAGGATTGTTCTGGGGACTTCTTGAGCGCGACCTGGCCCTGCGACGAGGAGGCCTTGGACTGCGTCTGCGATTCATGATTGGTGAACGACGTCGATAACGAGGTGGCGAATTCCTACCACCGCCTCCACCACCTCCACCTCCTCTCCAAGGCATTGGCGCCCTTCGACCTAGAGCTGGCGACATTCTGCGCATCGGAGGTGGCCTTGCCTTCGGCAATAATACAGGAGCGGCAGTAATCTCTTGACCATCGATTTGCCCTGGAATCAAAATAAAGAATCTTAATATCGTACTTGAAGAATTCATTAATCCTCGTTTTAAGCAAAAGAATATTCTAATGACTCTTCTAAAGCATAAATTTAACTTGCCTCCGTCCATGTGTTTCATGGCGTTCTCGGCTTCGTCGGCAGTTTCAAACTCGACATAAGCGAAACCCCTTCCGTGATTAGGATGGAATTTGTCAAGTGCGAAATCCACCATTTTGATATTTCCGTAAGTGGAAAATATTTCCATAATGTGTTCCTTGGTAACGTTGCGGGTCAAGTGACCAATGTGAATTTTCGTGGGCCTTGGGATGGGTGAACGCTCTCGACGTTTCCTTCGAGGAGATGGTGACCTGAAATTCAAATTATCATTAGAAATGACAAAATACCATCTGATTGTTTAAGAACATTGGATTTTTGAGATACAGTATAAAGCCTAGCAGAAGCCAATAGCTTGGCTTTATAAATTGTATCACAATTTTGAAATTCCTCCCTTGCAAGTACCTTGAACGCGGTTTGGGTTTTGGTTTTTCAACAACAGCATTACTGCTGCTCTTTTTCTTATCCTTTTCCCTCTCACGATCCCTTTCTCGTTCACGTTCCCGTTCCCTCTCGCGTTCCCTTTCGCGCTCTCTTTCTCTTTCGCGTTCCTTGTCCTTCTCTTTATCTTTGTTCTCGTGCCTCCTTGGTGCATCGGCACTTTTGCTTCGGCTACGCTTTCGAGCCCTTTCTCGGGAACTTCCAGAGGAGCTGCCGGAACTACTCGTAGAGGAACTTGAAGAAGAACTCGATCTGGAACTGGATCCACCGCTGGAACTCGATGATGTTGAACTGCTGTCAGAGGAACTGCAATTGCAAATAAAAAGAGTTAACGATTTCAAGAGAAGTTCCAGTCACCGAAAATTGTCAATATTGAAATAATACTAAAGATTAAGGTTCCAGATAGTCTCAATATCTATAATTAAAATTTTTACGATTAGGGATTGTCCATTAGTTTTCCCCCCCCCCCCCCCGGCTTACTTAAATATGTACATAATCTCTTGAAATTGCTTTCGGGGCGTTGGAACCAGGACCCAACCTTAAGATTGAATTGCTTATTTTACTCCATAAATACCAGAATTATGTACATATTTTTTATATAATTAGGACCTAATCCTGTTTTGAATCAAATCTGTATTCGGAGTAAAAATTGGTTCATTCCAATATTTTTGGTGTAAAACCGGTTTTTTTATTATAACCTGAAATTAGCCAATTTTTCAATTCGAATACAGATTTGATTCAAAACAGGAATAGGTCCTAATTATCTAAAAAAATATGTAATTCTAGTTTTATGGGGTAAAATGAGGCAATTCAATTTTGAGGTTGGGTTTGAGTTCCAACGCGCTTAAAACAACTGAGCTCCCTGGAAATTCTTGAAAATGTAATCATTTGAAATCTTAAAAATCCTTTTAAATCTTCAAAACCCCTTGAAATCTCGTGAATTCTTTTGAAATCTCTTAACATACTTTGATATCACACTAAAACCCAATGCGAACGTTCATAACTCGTCAAAATATTTCCAAATCTCTTAAAATCCCTTGGAATTCCTTAAAATCCTTTGAAATCTCCTATTTCTTTTGAAATGTTTCAAAATCTCTTAAAATACCTTAAAATGCTTTGAAATCCATTCAAATCTTCAAAATTCCACTAAACTCCCCTGCGAACCTTCAAAACTCGTAACAACCTTTCGGTATCTCTTGAAATTCTTTAAAATCTTTTGAAATCCCGTGACTTCTTTTGAAATATTTCGAAATCTCTTAAAATCCCTTAACATCTTTTGAAATCCCGTGACTTCTTTTGAAAATATTTCGAAATTTCTTAAAATCTTTTGAAATCCTTTAAAATCCCGTGAATTCTTTTGAAATATTTACAAATCTCTTCAATTCCTTTGAAACTTCTTGAAATCCTTTTAAATCTCGTGACTTCTTTTGAAATATTTCAAAATACCTTAAAATCCTTTGAAATCTTTTAAAATCCTTCAAATCTTCAAAATTCCACTAAAATCACCTGCGAACCTTCAAAATTCATAAAAATAGTTCGACATCTTTTGCAATCCTTTAAAATCCCGTGACTTTTTCTGAAATATCTCCAAATCCCTTAAAATCCTTTGAAACCTCGTGACTTCTTTTGAAATATTTTCAAAACTCTTAAAATCCCTTAAATTCCTTTGAAATCTCTTAACATACTTTGATATCACACTAAAACCCAATGTGAACCTAAAAAACTAGTCAAAATATTTTCAAATCTCTTATCAATCCCTTAAAATCTTTTTGAATCCTCAAAATCGGGGGACTTCTTTTGAAATATTTCCAAATCTCTTAAAATCCCTTGGAATTCCTTAAAATCCTTTGAAATCTTTTTAAATCCTTCAAATCTTCAAAATTTCACTAAAATCACCTGCGAACCTTCAAAATTCATAAAAATAGTTCGATATCTTTTGCAATCCTTTAAAATCCTGTGCCTTCTTTTGAAATATCTCCAAATCCCTCAAAATCTCTTCAAATCCTTTGAAATCTTCAAAATTACACTAAAATAACCTGCGAACCTTCAAAATTCGTAAAAATACTTCGATATCTTTTGTAATCCTTTAAAATCCGTGACTGCTTTTGAAATATTTCCAAAACTCTTAAAATCCCTTTAATCTCCTGAAAATCCTTTGAAATCTCGTGACTTCTTTTGAAGTATTTCGAAATTCCTTAGAATCCTTTGAAATCCGTTGCAATCTTCGAAATCCCAATAAATTCCCTTACAATCTCGTGAATTATTTTGAAATATTTCGAAATCTGTTAAAATCCTTTGAAAAACCCTTCAGATCTTAAAAATCCCACTAAAATCCCCTGCAAGCATTCAAAATTCGTCAAAATACTTCGGTATCTCTTTAATAAATTTTAAATCTCGTGACTTCTTTTAAAATATTGCAATATCTCTTAAAATACCTCAAAATACTTCGAAATCCTATTAAAATCCCATGCGAACCTTCAAAATTCGTAAAACTACTTTGGCACCTGCTAAAATCCTTTGAAATACCATGAAATCTTTTAAAATATTTGAAATTCTCTTAAAATTCCTTAAAGTCTTTTGAAATTCTGTGACATCTTTTGAAATATTTTAAAATCTCTTAAAACCCCTTGAAATCCTTTGTAATCCGCCAAAAAGCGTTCTTAATTTCTTAAAATCTCTGAAAGTCTAGTAGGTAATTTCTTCAAACTCTTGAAATATTTTAAAATCATTTGAAATCTGTGAAACCTCATAAAACTTAAAATTCTTTGCAATCTCATGAGATCTTTTAAAAGCTTTAGAAATCACGTCTACAATGAAATTATTTGATATATTGTCGATATAATGAGTACACAAGTATCAAATTTGACGTACGGAGGGGTGGTGGGTCACAAAAATCTTACAAATTCTTACAATAAGGTGGGAGATCTAAAATTTCAAAAATCATCCTTACATAAATAATCGATGTTCCCTTAAAAGCGTATGATTAAAAATGAAAAGAAATTTGAATTTTAAACCATTTCTGTCGCTACATGTCCACAGAAATAAGTGAAGCATGAACAACTTGATGTTCTCCACAAAGTTTATCTTGTAATTGTTATCTCTCGTAATTTATATCTTTAGCTTATACAATTGCTTGTTTCACCTTCAAACAATCGGGGCATTTTGAGGTTATGTTAATCATACGCCGTCGACAATTTTAAAAACGAATTTCAATCTAGAACATCCAGAGTAACACAATTGGTAAAGATTGTAACTAAAAATTGCAATTTACACCGAGAAAAATGTTGGAAAAACCACGAATTGTCTTTATTCTCCGTATTTTCGACATTTTGGAGCCGCAAAGTTGGTTACGCCAAAGACAAAGAATTCGAGAAATGATTTAAAAAAAATATTCCTACCTGCTGCCGCTGCTGGAAGAAGAAGCAGCACGTTTCTTTCTTTCCTTATCCCTGCCTCGTTCTCGTTTGTTTTCCTTATCCGTGATTTCAGAATCGCTTTTGCCCGCACTATCTTTGCGGCTTCGAGCCCTAAAACAAAAATTAATGAGAAAAACTGTGAACCTACGGATTGGAATATAAGAAAAGGGTTTTTTAGGCAACTTACATAATCAGGCTTTATGAAAGAAACTTTTATTTGAAGATTATTTACAACTCATGAGTGGAATTATAAAACTTTCCGACAAACGCGCGACCTTTATGTCAATTCGTCTGTTTTACAAAATGGCAGAGGTGATTATAAATTTAAGGAATAAGGCTGGTTCCTACATTACCAACCGAGTTCCGTGTCATCTTTCAAGATGGCTGAAATTTGGAAGACAACTTTTGGCGCCAATTTCGTGGGGTGATCAAATCTTATTTTTGAAATACTCATTTTCCAACACTTTGTTATAGATTTTACAGAAGATCTTATAAAATTTGAGAACGTTCTGTATGATGTAGAGAATTTTATTTATTATAACGAGAAAATTACAGTAAATTCAAGAAGAATGACATAATTTTTTTTTCATTCGCGTGCAATTCTTTAAAATCAGCAGATTATTTTTTTCATTAACGAAATATGATTCGCCGCCTGTGTAATAATCCGACACCGAACTTTTAATATTTTTTTAGCATTTAAAAAACATGAAAAATACATTTTCAAGGTATTTCCGGATCCAATATTCATCAAGATAGAATTAAATTCGACTATTTGAATTTAATTCGAATTTTCTGTAAGATTCTATTTACCACGGTTTCTGGACATCTTTGTTACATAAATGTATTAAATTATTTTATTCTTATATCAACTGCAATTAAAGATCTATATTGTGGCCTTTATTTATTCAATCAGGACGGACGCATACAAAAGTATTTCAATTTAACTTTATTGTTAAATAACAGTGAAAATGGTATTTTTACAATAAATGAAAAATAAGCATTTTTCTATATTTTTGTTTTGATCCTGTAGTGTGACAAATTTCAGTTGAAAACTTGACACTTCAGAGCTTTTCCATATTTTTCAATATGAATACCTCTTAGAAAAAAAAACCGGAAAAATATGGAATTTGCACTCAAATCATCCTGTCAATTTTACGTTGGTCCCAAGTTTTTTCTCCTAATATAACAACTTGATTAAATTTTCAAGAGTTTTGCTACTCGTGGACAGCATTGAAAATTCAACTATATAGTTGAAAATTTCTCTTTTTTTGTTGAACATTGACTTTTGTGGAAGAATATTAATCTTATTGGTGACTAATTTACCTTTGGCTGAAATTTCATTTTTTTGCTGAAAATTTAACTACTGCGTTGAAAATTCCTTCAAAAATTTAAAATTTGGTTGAAAATGCATGTATCTTGTTAAAAATTAATCTTCTTTGGTAAAAAATTAATCTTTTCAGTTAAAAATTAATTTTTTGTTGTTGAAAATTAGTATTTTTTATTGAAAATTAATTTTTTAAACTGCAAATGTAACTATTCAATTTTTTTCAAATGTGTATCTTTTTTAATTGACATTCAAAATTGTGGTTCGAAAATTCATCCGTTCGGTTCAAAATTTAACTATTATGTTGAAAATTCAACTATTTAGTTCAACATTTATTTTTTTGGTTGAAAACACTTCTTTTTTTTGTTTAAAATTTATTTATTTTGTTGCATTTTTTCGGCGTAAATTGATTTTTTAACTGAGGATTGAACTATATTCCATGTTTAGTTGAACATTTATCTTCTTCAGTTAGAAATTCAACTATATGGTTGAACATTTTTGTAATTTGTTTAAACTTTGTCTTTTGTTGTAGAATAATATTTAATTTTTTGAAATGGTTTACCTTTTTGGTTGAAACTTTATTTCTTTGGCTGAAATTTTAACTGTTTTGTTGAAAACTGATCTATTTTGTTAAAAATTTGTCTCTTTTTAGGAAATTCGTCTTTTGGGTTGAAAATTCAATTATTGTTTCAAAATTAATTTATTTGGTTAAGGGTTCATAATTTTAGTTAAAAATTCATGGATGTGCTTAAAAATTTAACTATTTTGTTGAAAATTCGTTGTTTTTATTTGTGAAAATGGATTTGTTTCACTAAAAATATAGCTATTCTATTTTTACAAGAAAATGTAATCTTTTTTTTTGGTTGAAAATTCACTTATTTTGTTGAAAACTCGTCTTTTTTGGGTTTAAAATTTAATTATTTTTGTAGAAAATGCATATATTTGGTTTGCAAATTTAACTTTTTTGTTAAAAATTCGTCTTTTGGTCTTGAAAACTTGGATGAGATTTTTTTCTTTATTTACTGAAAAATCTTTCTTGGTTAAAAACTCACGCTTTTATTTGAAAATGCCTCTTTTTGGTTTAAAAATTGATAGACTGTTTTGGTTTAGGATTCAAATAATTTGTTGAAAATTCGCATTTTTTGGTTTAATTTTTTTTAATTCTTTGATAATAATTGGAAATATCAACTATTACACTTTTCTTTGAGAACTCATTTTTCTAATCGAAGCTTTATCACATTGTTTGGAAATTTAACTATTTTGTTGAAAATTCCCTTTTTCCTGGTTAAAAATTAATTATTTTAATTGAAAATGTAATTCTTCCATTTTTGGTTCTAAAATTATCCGTTTGAATTGAAACCTTGACTATTTTCTTGAAAATTCATGTATTTTATATCGGGGAAAATGAAAAATTCATCAGGGAAATGTCAGGAAATGTCAAGGAATTTCGAAATTCAGAATTTGTAGGAACCTTGTTATTACAAATTTAATTACTAGAAAACGCTACATTTGGATTTAGCAAAATCTGATTAATTTTATTTTCTTACCAAAAAAATTACTGATTAAATAGTAAATACATTTTTTTGAATTGCAGTACTTTTAAGCTTCGAATATGTTAAAATAACGAGCGTTTATAAATTTTAGGCTTTCGTAAGTAACTTAATTTATAGAACTCATTAATAAAATAGCTAAATCAGGAGGTTGGAAATAATGAAAATTAAATTATCCAGATACAATTATTGACAGAAACGGTCGAAGTTCTAGTATTTAATAAAAGAGCCCTTTAAATTAAAAAAATGTAACAAATTTTAAATTCGTAATTTTATATAAACTTTATTTGAATGGAAATTAACATTAAATAATTTATCAAAAGAGTACGAAGTTTACATTTAATACACTTCCGCAGTTTTATACTATTTCTTCCGTAGAGAATACAATTTATATACAATTATTAACAAATGACAAGTTATTAAAAAAATATTTAAAACAAAATTTCGTCCCCACTGGTGCCTTTAAACAAAATTCTCACTAATTAAAATAAAATTTTTGATTATCAAAATCCTTATTACATGAAGTACATTAAGAATAATTTTCTATAATTTTTAACGAATTGGAATAATTTCTTTTAATGATCAAACTTAACACTTTTGAGATCCAATTAATTTATCAAGTGATATTCATTTACTTTTTTCTCAGTAAATTCTTCAGCTGCAATTTACCCTGAAATAAAAATATAAAAATTAACTAAATTTTTCATTTATAAATTCAATATTTTCTTATCATTTTCGTATTAATTTTATTATTGAGGTGGATTTTTTAATCGAGGAAAAAAACGGTCATTTTCCAGTTATTTCCTAGTTCGCAAACATTTTTCATGGATATTGAAATAAAAAATGCCAAATCTTAAAACTGAAAATTTTTTCATTTGAAGTAATCAAAACTGAACTGAAAATTGAAGCACTCAAAATAAAACTTTTGAATTCTAAACCTTTATAATGAAGTTTAAAGAACTTTTAGTTTCGAAATTTTTTATTCAAACGCTCAATATATTACACGTATATAAATTCATAAATTTTCAATGCTATACATTGAAGAATCAATAAATAAATTTGTGAATGTTCAAAATTATATCATTTCTAGAAATTTTAAGTTGAATACATTAAAAAATGACCTATTAAATTTTTGTTAAGAAATATTTTTTAAATTAGAAGTTAAAATATTTTAATTGTAAGCCGCTTTAAATTAATAATTGTTCAATTAATATTTGCACATCAAATTCCATACTTTCACCTAAAAATTTAAAATTTGTACTTTTTAAATGAAGCAATTGAAATTAAAACGCTTAAAGCCTAAATTTAACTGAACGGGTATAAATCCTAAAAAACAAAATTGTCGACATTATTTAAATGGCCGATACAAGAAAATTTCCGAATTATAAAATTCCCGAATTAATTAATTAAATAATTAAAAAATTGTTTTAATAATAAATAAATAATAAAATAAGTAATAAAAACAAATTTTAATGAAATAAAAGTATCTATTTTAAGTATTTGTTTACAATTAAGAATTTGTAATTGTCTAGATTAGAGAATTTGATAAACAGTGAGGGGAATGTTATTTTTCAGGATTTTTCAATCGTCCTTGAAAATTCATCTCTATTCGTAGAAATTTCATTTTCTTGGTTAAAAATGCAACTGTTTCATTGAAAATTAATCTGTTTTGGTTGTGGATTCTACTAATTGGTTGAAAGTTGAACCAATTTGTTAACAATTTATTTCTCTGGTTGAAGATTCATCATGAAATTTCGTCTCTTCTTGTTAGAATTAAACGGTTTTTTTATTTAAAATAAAAATATTTGTGGTTTAAATATCAACTATTGCATTTTTCGTTGAGAATCAATTTTTTAGTTAAGCATTAAACTATTTGATTGGAAATTCATTAATTTGTAGAAAATTCTTTTCATTTTAGGGTGGAAATTTGACTATTCAATTTTCGGCTAAAAATTGATAATTTTTAGATGAAAATTCAACCATGTGGTTGAAAATTCGTCCTTTTGATTTGAAAATTCATCTGTTTTGATATAAATTTGATTATTTTGTTAACAATTATTTTTTTAGCTGAAAATTTAACTAATATTCCATTTTTGGTTGAAAATTTAACTGTTTGGTTCGAAATTCATGTATTTTGTTGAAAATTCATCTTTTCTAGTATAAAATAATCTTCTTAGTTGAAAATTAATCTTTTTGGTTGCAAATTTAACTATTTGGTTGAAAAAACGTTTTTTGGTTTAAAATTGATTTTTTTAAACTGAAAATTTAACTAATCCATTTTCGGTTGAAAATTGATCTTCTTTAGATAAAAATTGAACTATGTAGTTGAAAATTCGTCTTTTTGATTCAAAATAGCATCTGTTTTTATAGAAATGTAATTATGTTGTTAAATAATAATTTTCTAAACTGCAAAATTATGTATTCAATTTAGGTTGAAAATTTATATTTTTTATTTGAAAATACAACTATTTGTTGGAAATTCATGTATTTTGTTTCATATTCGTCTTATCCGGTAGAAAATAATCTGCTAGGTTGAAAATTAATCTTTTTGGTTTAAAATTTGACTAATTTGTTGAAAAATCGTCTTTTTGAGTTGAAAATGCACGTATTTTGGTAAAAATTTAATTATTTTGTTGAAAATTAGCTTTTTGAATTGAAAATTATTTCATTTTTTGTTGAAAAATTATCTTTTTCAGTTGGAAATTCAACTATGTGGTTAAAAATTTATCTTTTTGATTTGAAAATGCATCTGTTTTGGTAAAAATTTAATCTTTTTTTGTTAATAATGCAACAGTTTCAATTAAAATTAATCTTTTTTGTTGAGGATTCAACTATTTTCTTCAAAATCCGTCTTTTTTTGTTGAGGATTAAACTATTTTCTTCAAAATCCGTCTTTTTTTGGATGAAAACTCAACTACTTGGTTGAAAATATAACTACTTTGTTAAAAATTCATTTTTTGTTGTTAAATTATTCATCTCTGGCTGAAAATGTAACTATTTTGACTATTTTGGTTATTACATTTTTTAAGTTAAAATTCGTAAATGGTTTTATTTCGAATAGATTCAGAATCATCTTGTGAAATCAATAATTGTTTAATTTTCATTACTTGAAATGCAGTTCAATTTACAAAATTGGTAAAATCCCGGTCCAAACATAAATTCAGTCATTTCTCAGTTTTTCCCGGCCTTAAAAAATTTCCGGTCTTTTCTCGGTTTCCCGGTCCAGCGGCTATCCTGATTACTGCAAGTTTCATAATTACCTGAGTTACTGCTGGTCGAATAGAACTCGATTTCTGCTGTTTAAAATATTTTGTGATAGTCTCAGTTGGATTTGATTCGAAAATTCGAACTCGTTTCGGCGGAAGTGAGAATACTTTTGGCAAACGTAATTCAGGTTTTCCCTGACGTAATGTGTCGACCAATGACCTTTTTTTTACGTTTTCCTTCCTAACTGGCGTTTCATTTGATTTGATCAAATTCATAAAACTCTGGAAAGTCTCACTCTTTGTGCTGATGTTGTCATTTTCGACTTTCGGATCAATAATCAATTTTCTTTTGAGAGGAGTCGACTGAGATATCTGAGACAATATAGATCTTGAAAACTCGGGACTTTTTAATTTTGAAGCAAGGCTCCCGTTTTGGGATGACTTGACCGAATTCGAATTTTGAGGAGGCGAAGGAGGCTCGATTTTGACTCTTGGGAAATTGAGCTGAAAATTTAATTAAAAAATTTTGTAATTACAAATTTAAATAAAATTCGGCACAAATTTCATTCTATTTATTTGTTAAAAATTTACTTATATCAGAAAATAATACTTACCGTTTGCTGCTTGAGTTTCGGATCGCCGTTTCCATTTGTGACTTTCGGTTTTGGGCAGAGTGTTCCGTAACTCGATGGCATTCGAGGAATCTGAGAACTAGTTTTCTCGATTTTGATCTAAAAAGAAAAAAATATATTATTTTTTTTAAAAAAAATTTTGAAAACAATAAAATATCATTCACAGGGTAGCCGTTTAAATCAAGAAAAAAATTCCCGGTTTTCTCCCGGTTCGCAAAAATTTTCACTCTTAAAACTGAAATTTTTTCATTTTAAGTAATCATAACTGAACTGCAAATTGAAGCACTCAAAGTAGAATTCTTTTACATTTTAAACATTTACAATTGAAGCTTAAAACATTTTTAATTCAAACCCTCAATAAGTTACACGTATAAAATGGAAGATTTTAATACTTTCCAATTAAATAATTTAAAATTGAATGCCATTTAACTGCGACATTTAAAATCTTTAACTTTTGTGAATTAAAAAGTTGAAAAAATATAATTTTTAATGCTTTAAATTAAAATTAATTCTTTTTTTCAACTAACAATTATAAAAATGTTTTTTAAAAAACATGTCCTTCTTCCAGTTGAGTACACAATAACAAATAAAAATGTCCCTCCTTTCATTTGAATGTTAAATAGACCAAAATTTCCCCCATCCAAGGAAAATGTTACAGAGAAAAAAGATGGAAAATAAGAAATTCCACCTTTCGAAAATTTCATCCTTTCCAACCTTGTAAAAATTTTAAAAATGACAAAATTTCTTTCTTCCAATTAAAAAAATTAAAAACCAAAATTTCGTCCCTTCCAGCTCAATAAAAATGTAAAACATAGAAAATTTCTCTTTTCCAGTTAAGAATGAAATTGAAAATAAAAAAAATTTTCCTTAAACTCAATAAAAATATAAAAAAATAAAAAAATGACCTCCTCTAATTCAGAAAAACAATTATTAACCATAATTTCTTTCCTTCCAAAATTCCTCCCTGCCAACTCGATAAAAATCTTCAAAATAAAAAATTACCATTTTACAATTCAGAAAAAAATAGCGAAAATTTCGTATTTCCCAACTCTATAAAAATCTTAAAAATAACAAAATTTCTCTCTTCCAATTTAGAAAGAATTAAAAACCAAAATTTCCTCTTTAATTATCAGAAAATAATATTTACCGTTTGCTGCTTCAGGTTCGGATCGCTGTTTCCATTTGTGACTTTCGGTTTTGGGCAGACGGTTCCGTGAAACGATGGCATTCGAGGAATCAGAGAATTGGTTTTCTCGATTTTGATCTAAAAAGAAAACAAAATTTGTTTATAAAAACAAATTTTGAAAGCAATAAAAAATCATTCACAGGGTAGCCGTTTAAATCAAGAAAAAAATTCCCGGTTATTTCCCAGTTCGCAAACATTTTTCATGGATATTGACATTAAAGATTTCAAACTCTCAAAACTGAAGTTTGTTCGTTTGAAGTAATCAAAACTGAACTGCAAATTAAAGCACTCAAAGTAGAAGTCTTTTAAATTTCCAACTTTTACAATTGAAGCTTAAAAAATTTTAAATCCAAACCCTCAATAATTTACACGTATAAAATGGAAAATTTTAATACTTTTCAATTGAACAATTTGAATTTAAATGCCATTTAACTGCAACATTTAAAATCTTCAACTTTTGTGAATTGAAAAGTTCAAAAAATATAATTTTTAATGTTTTAAATTAAAATTAATTCTCTTTTTCAACTCACAACTATAAAAATGTTTTTCAAAAAACATGTCCTTCTTCCATTTCAGTACAAAATCAAAAATAAAAATTTCCCTCCTTTCATTTGAATGTCAAATAGACCAAAATTTCCCTTGTCCAACGAAAATGTTAAAAAGAAAAATTGGTTTTTAAGAAAAAAAAAGGAAAATAAAAATGTCCACCTTTCAACTCAATAAAAATGATAAAAAGAAAATATGACCTCTTCCATATCAGAAAAAAAAACAAATAAAAATATTGAAAATGAAAAAAAAATCCTTCTTCCAATTCAGAAAAAATGAAAAAAATATACTCTCTTCCAACTTGATAAAAATCTTAAAAATAAAAAACTGCTCTTTTCTAATTCAGAAAAAAAAACAAAATTTCGTCCCTTCCAGCTCAATAAAAATGTAAAACATAAAAAATTTCCCTTTTCCATTCAAGAATGAAAAAAAAATTTCCTTAAACTCAATAAAAATAAAAAAAATAAAAAAATGACCTCTTCTAATTCAGAAAAACAATTAATAACCATAATTTCTTTCGTTCCAAATTTCCAAATTCCCTCCCTACCAACTCGATAAAAATCTTAAAAATAAAAAATTACCATTTTACAATTCAGAAAAAAATAGCGCAAATTTCGTCCTTACCAACTCTATAAAAATCTTAAAAATAACGAAATTTCTCTCTTCCAATTTGGGAAGAATTAAAAACCAAATTTTCCTCTTTAGTTATATCAGAAAATAATATTTACCGTTTGCTGCTTCAGGTTCGGATCGCTGTTTCCATTTGTGACTTTCGGTTTTGGGCAGACGGTACCGTAAATCGATGGCATTCGAGGAATCTGAGAATTGGTTTTCTCGATTTTGATCGGAAAATAATAATATATTATTTTTTTTAATACGAATTTGGAAAGCAATAAAATATAATTCACAAGGTAGCCGTTTAAATGAAGGAAAAAATTCCCGTTTTTTTGTGTTTTTTATATTTAAGATTAGTTTTTAAGATTATTTTTAATTTAGAGCACTGAAATTGATAAAGTGAATTTAAATTAATTGCTTTCAAATTAAAAAAAACCTAGCAAATGTCGCTCTTCCAAGTCAGAAAGACATTGAAAATAAACAATTCTTCCCTTAAACTCAATGAAAATGTTAAAAAGAAAAAATGGCATCTTCCAATTCAGAAAAACAATTAATAACCAAAATGTTCTCTATTCCAACCCAATAAAAATGTTCGAAATAAAAGAAATGCCTCTTCCATTTCAGAAAAAAAATTGAAAATAAAAAATTCTTCCCTTAAACTCAATAAACATTTTAAAAGGAAAAAACGGCTTCTTCAAAATTCTGAAAAAATAACCAATATTTCAACCCTTCCAACTCAATAAAAATGATGAAAACAAAAAAGGGCCTCTTCGAAAAGTCAAAATTTCCTTCCTTCCAACTCAATAAAAATGTTAAGAATTATTCTTTTTCCAATTAAAAAAATAACAGAAACCAAAATTTCCTCCTTTTCAACTCAATAAAAATCTTAAAAATATAAAATGTTACTCTGCGAATTCAACAAAGATTAAAAACTAAAATTTCCACGTTTCAAACTCAATGAAAATGTAAAAACAAAACAAGTCCCTCTTCCAATTCGGAAAAAAATTAAATACCAAAATTTCTTCCCTTTCTTTTGAAATAATTAGAATTGTGAAATTCAAATGTTTTTTTATACAGGAATACTTTTAAGTTGAAATATTTAATTTTAAGTCACTTTAAATTAATAATTGTTCGATTATTATTTATACATCAGAATTCAACACTTTCACTTACAAATTAAACATGTTAAAAATAGAACAATTTAAATTGTAACGTTCAAAGTTTAAATTTAGCTCTCTGAAATTGTAACGATTCAAGGCTTTCTATTTGAAATAATTCAGTTTCAAATTGTTATAGTTTTGAATATTTGATTTGTGATTGCTCATTTTAAATGAAAAGTAATATCTTGCTAAATAAAAAAAGTTCTTTTTTTAATTAAAAAATTGTAAATTGAATGGGTTAAAAATTGAATATTTTAGGCTGAAAAAAATTGTATAGGATTTGAAATTAAATAAAACTAATGAAAGCATTTAATTATCAATCTATTAATTTTAAATTATTTTAAAATTGATAATAGTTTATAAAGCTTCAATCGGACGCTAAGAATTTTCTTGTAAATTCAATTATTTTTTAATTTTCAATACTCGAAATACAGTTCAACTTTAAATATAATTAATTTATATTTGCAGTTAATATGAAACTTGTGATATTTCAAGTGATTGGATAGATTTTTCTTCTAAAAAGATGTACAATTCCCGCTACAAAAATAAATGTACTATCATTCCCCGGATTTTTCCAGTCTCAAAAAATTCCCGGTCATTTCTCGGGTTTTCTGGTCCAGTGGCCACCCTGATTCAAAATAGAGAAGACAATAAAATAGAACCTAAGCTGAAAGTTAAAACTGAAATTAAAGAACGATATTTAAGATTGAATAGTTATAATTTAGATGGGAAATTTTAAATACTTCTTTTGCAGGACGAAATCCGGGATTCGGAGTTGCTTTTGTCTCTTTTGGATTCAATTTGACCAAAGAAAGTGATTTTCCGCAAATACTGCTAACTTGATCTCTCAAACTTTCGACGAATTGAATGCAGATGAAGCCCTGATTTTTACAAGGAACCATTTTAGGATACTCGGATTGCAAACAGATATCAGGATAGACAAAAATTTGCTCTGGAAAAGCTGTGAAGCGGACTTCGTAATAGAGAATTCCTTCGCTTCTCTCGGGCAATATGTAACCATACTGAAAAAAACTTTTTTATTAAAAAGAAATCATAACAAATTTTCAAGGTTTGTGAATTAAGCAGATTCAAAATTATATATGCATAATTTCCCGTTTTTTTCCTGGTAATAACAGGGTGTCTACTAATTTTCGAAAACCAAAATCCCTCAACCAAAAAAGATTTTTTTACCAGTTGCATTTTTAAATAAAAAATATAACATTTTTACCAAAAGAGACGAATTTTTCTACAAGATAGGTTAATTTTTTAACCCGAAAATATTAATTTTCAACAAAAAAGTTAATTCCAAACCGAAAAGTTTAATTTTTAACCAGATAGATGGATTTTCTATTAAGAAGAATAATTTTCTACCAAAAAGACGAATTTTCAACGAAATAGTTACATTTTCAACCAAAGAGATTAATCTTCAACAACAAAAATGATTTGTTGACATACTAGTTCAACTTTTAACCAAGTTGTTGAGTTTTCACTGTTCAACCAAAAAACATGAATTTTCAAAGAAAAATGCAATAGTCGATATTTCAACTAAAATTTTTTTAATTTTTAACAAAAAGAGTTGAATTCATTTAAAAAAGACAAATTTTCAACATAGTAGTTGAATTTTTAACCAAACGGTTCGAATATTCTACCAAAGAGATGAATTTTAAATCAAGAACATTCATTTTCGCCCGAAAAAGACGAACATTTAACAAAATACATAAATTTTCAACATCAAAAATCAATTTTCAAACAAAAATGGAATAGTTAAATTTTCAGATAAAAAAATTAATTTTCAACCAAAAAACGGATTTTCAACATAATAGTTAAATTTTCGACCAAAGAGATAATCGTGCAATTACGAAAAATGAATTTTTAACAAATTAAAGTTGAGTTAAAACAGAAAAAACAAATTTTCAACAAAATAATTGAATCGTTAACCAAAAAAGATTTAATTTCAATTAAAAATTCAATTTTCATTCAAAAAGATTTAAAATTATACCAGGAGAAGAATTTTCAACCAAGAACATTAATTTTCGACGGAAAAGGATTAATATTTAACAAAATAAATAAGTTTTCAACTTACAAAAATCCATTTTCAGCCAAGAATGGTATAGTTAAATTTTCAGTTAAAAAATTAATTTCCAACCAAAAAACGGATTTTCAACATAATAGTTAAATTTTCAACCAAAGAGATGATTTTGCAACTAATAAAAATGAATTTTTAACAAATTAAAGTTGAATTCAACCATAAAAGACAAATTTTTACAAAAATAATTGAATTCTTAACCAAAAAAGATTTACTTTCAATTAAAAATTGCATTTTTATTCGAAAAGGTTCAAAGTTATACCAGGAGAAGAATTTTCAAACATCGTTTAAAGTCTTTTGTCGACATTTTTGGAAATTCTTTGAAATTTTCTTTAAAAATCAATTTTTTAAATAAAAAATCATTTATAATTTTCCCATTAATCTTAAAGAAAGTTTGTTTTTTCTTGAAATCTCTCAAACAATTGTAAAAGCTTAAAAATGTTTAAAAACTTGCATTCTGATTAGAAGTTTTTGAAATATTTTTTAATTTTTCATTATTTATGAATCTTTCAGAAACTTCTAAACCTACTAAATATCTTTTAAAGTGATTCGAATTTTTTCTGAAATTTTTAAAAAATTCTGCAAAATCTTCTAAACCTTCTAAATATTTTTTTAAATGATTCGTCTTTTTTACATTCTCTTCAAATTAATTTTTCAAAATAAAAAATCATACAAAATTTTTCCAGAAATCTTAAACCTTTTCAAGACATTTTTTTACGAATCTTTTTGAAACTTCTAAATATCTGTTAAACTTACTCGATTTTTTTAAGCTTTTGTAATCATGCGAGATTGAAAATTTTTGCTATAAAATCTTCTATATTCTTTTTCAAACTTTTTAAAAGTCTACGCTTTTATTGAAATGTTTTGAAAAGATTTTATAATAATTAAAATCGATTATTATCGAATCTTTTCGAAGCTTCTAAATATATTTTGAAATGCTTTGTCAGTTTTACTAAAATGTTATAAAATCCTGTAAAATTATAAAATTATCTTAAAATCTTCCATTTTCTCTTTCGACATATTTTGAAATCTTCGAATCTTTATATTAATATTCTAAAATAAAACCTAAATTAGAATTATTAAGAACATAATTATTTCCCATTATTAAAAAATCATTTACAATTATGTACAATTTTTCTGTTATCAGTAACGTTTAGAAAAATTTAGAAATACATTTTATCATAAAATAAAATGACTTATTTGGAATTTTTGATTTATAAAATTGATGGTGCAAACAATTTGTAATTTTTATTTAAATGTGATTCCCGGCTCGAATTTGTATTCCCGGTTAATTCCCGGTTTTATTTTAATTCCTGGCTACTTCCTGGTGTTCCCGGTTAGTAGACACCCTGTAATGCTTGTAAATTTAAAACTATGTGTAATAAATATTTTGGGTTAATACGTGGAATTTGTTAATATCTATTGTATTATAATTAAATTATGGTGCATACCATATTTTTCCAGTGCCTACGAAGCGCCTGGTAATTTCCGAAACAACACGTCTTGGGAATTTGTTTTGAAACTTTCAAAATCCTCGCCTTTACCAAGCTGAAAATAAGTAACATATTTTGCAGGAAATACTTTTTGAAGATTTTGAGTCTAGTATTTAAAACTGTTTTTACCTAGGTAAAACGTTAGCCCAATGTTGTCCAAGATGAATTACACCATCAGGATTTTGCTTGAATTCTGCCAAAAGCGATGTGGAGAGACCAAGCTCTTCCACTTTCAAAGGATTGACTTTCAGTTTTGTGGATTTGAATTTGATGATCATTCCCGGTTCTGAAAAATGGAAAAATTTATTACATTTTCTTCTTTTTCATGGAAAAGCTTTCTGCAGTTCTGCAAATTTTAGTGAATAAAATCCATATCTACAATTCACAAATGATATTTCAAAATGCAGCGCTAAGAAATTAACTTAATAAATAAACAAATATATATTCAGGGTTGCTACAAAATCCCAATTTCGAACTTTCCTCATTTTCCCTAAGTTTCCCCTAATCGATTTTTCATTTCTCCTGACCGTTCTAAATTTTTATTTTTGGTGTAAAAAAAACCTTACACTTATAGGAGATCAATAATCTTAATGCAAAAAAATAGTTCTTTTAATATTTATCTTAAATACTTTTTCAGTGACGACAGTGACAACCAAGAAAAAAAGAAAGTTTTCATTAAAATAGTTACAACCAAAGTAATGAATCTTCGATAAAAAATTAATTTTCAACGAAAAGTATGATAGTTGATATTTCCACCAAAAAATATTTTAATTTTCACTCAAAAACATCTTTTTTATTATTATACCATTAAGCCATTTCCCTTTCGGGGTAGGCGTGACTTGCTCGGTTGGAGAATAGTAGTGTGTATATGGGTATATAGGTATAAGGTAGGGAGGAATATAGGTATGAGGTGGATAGGTATATAAGTGTTAGGTATATATATTTTAGATTGATCTGGAATTCTCGTGTTATTTATTTAAATGACACGTTTACTCCGCAACACTGCTCCGACCCAGGTTGCTGATCAATCTCTCTAGCGATCACCCCAAGTGAAGAGCCTCACAAAATTGTTATGTATGGTTCTCCACTTGGGCCCATTAGTATCCAAGATCTTTGTTTCAGGCGTCATTCATTCTACTGTCACTCTGTTTACAAACTATTTGTCGCCACACTTTTCTGTCCTGGCATACTACTCTAGCTTCCTTCACGTCCATGCATTTTTTCATGCAAGCTCTTGTGTTCCTATGGCTTCTTATGTCTCTACGGATTAATGTCTCATTTACAGATTCTAACCATTCTTTTGGCGGTCTACCTCTGGGCATTCTGCCATTTACTTTACCTTTATACACTTGTTTGGTCAGTCGTTCATCTTTCATTCTTTCAAGATGTCCGAACCATCTTAACTGATTTCTTTCCCATGTGTCAACTATTGTCTCTTTTGCACCACATTCTTTGAGGATTGTCTCGTTTCGGACTTTGTCCATTAGTGTTTTCCCGCATATTATGCGCAGAGGTTTCATGCCGATCGCGTTAATTTTACTCCTGTCCTTTTCTTGACAGGTCCATGTCTCGCTACCGTATAGTACAGTCGGTACGAATATAGAATTGTGTATGGCCATTTTAGCTTTTTTTGATATGTTTTTATTTGTTAGGATGGACCCTGCTCTACCGATAACCTGTTTACCCTTATTTATGCGCCTATCTAACTCCCCATCTATTTTTCCGTCGCTAGTGAATAGACTACCTAGATATACGTACTTGTCAACTTGTTCTAATCTCTCATCATTTAGGACAATGTTGCACATTGTTTTCTCACTCTTTCCCTCAAACACCATGATTTTTGTTTTATTTACGTTAATTTTGAGTCCCATGTCCTTCATGCTTGTATGAAGTTTATTCAACATTCTTTGCAAGTCCTCGACTGATTCTGCCATAACAATCTTGTCATCTGCGAAAGCTAACCCACGTACCTTAACTGTTTGGAGCTCTACACCTTCTTCGTCGAAGAGTGCAGTTCTTAGACACTTATCCATGAATATGATAAATAGCCACGAGGACATAACGCATCCTTGTTTCACGCCTTGCGTAATATCGAACCAGTCACTCAGTTTCCCGTTTACCCTTACGCTCGCTTTACTGCCTGTATATATTGTTTTTATTGCTTGCAGGAGCCCTCCATTTACTCCGTATTCTTTAAGAACTTCCCAAAGTTTACTTCTATTTACCGTGTCAAATGCTTTTTCTAGGTCAATAAATGCACAGAAAACTTTCTTTCCTACTCTCAAGCTTTTTTCTGTGATCTGTCTTAGGCTAAATATCTGATCTGTACATGATCTTCCTGGCATAAATCCACTTTGGACTTCCCATATTTTTTCTTCTGTGATTTCCATTACCCTACGAATAAGTATTTTTGAGTATATTTTACTTACGGTACTTAGTAGGCTGATACCTCTGTAATTACTGCAGTTGTTTTTATCTCCCTTTCTTTTGTATATTGGTACGATAATCGCTTTTTTCCAATCGTCTGGGACTTTCCCCGTCTCGATACATAAATTTATTAATTCGCACAACCTGTGAGGTATGTACTCGCCACCGTATTTGAGCATTTCATCACTAATACTGTCTATGCCAGCAGCCTTACCGTTTTTTAAGTTCTTAATTATGTCTCGGACCTCAGTGACACAGACTTTTTCAATTGGGTTTTCTAATGCATTATGTTCTATGTCGCAGTTTTGTTGTCCTATATCTTCACCTCCTAATAGTTCTTTAAAAGAGTCTTTTAAAGCGTCTACTATCCCGTCTATATCATATAGCATTTCACCTTTGCTGTTTCTCATGCTAGCAAACTCTGTACTTTTACTTTCCTTCAACTGTTTATATAGTAGTTTCATTATTCCTCCAAAGCCGTTTTGTATTTTATTCTCTTCTTCTGTTCTGATTTTTTCTTTACTCTCCTTGACTAGTCGTTTCATTTTCCTCTTTTTGTCTTTGTAATCATTTTTGAGTCTATTTCTCTCCTCATCGCTAAGACCTGTCATGTTTAATGTTTTCTTGTGCGCTTTTTTCTTTTCTCGCTGGGCTGCTTGAATTTCATCATTCCACCATGCATCACCAGACTTTCTTCCTACCACTGCCGTACCACACACTTCAATTGCAGTTTTAACAATGCTATCCCGTAATAAAGCCCACGCGCCCTCTATATCTTTAATGCTCGTAAGCGCTTCCCAAGTTGCCCTATCTATGCGTTCGCTTAACTTATTTTGAAACTCTATTCGCACTTCCGGTTTCTGTAAATTTTCAATCTTTATTCGAGTTTGTTTCGTTTTTTCCGTTCTCTTTCTTTTCCATCCCCGGCCTAAGTTTATTTTAGAGATTAAAAGATAATGATCAGTATTGCATTCGGATCCCCTCATGACTCTTGTATCTACAACTAGTTATCTTAGTCTTTCATCCGCAATAACGAAGTCAATTACACTGCGGTTATTTCCTTTACACCAAGTGTACGTGTGGATCATTTTATGTCGAAACCAAGTATTGGTAATAAATAGGCCCTTTTCTAGGCATAAGCTAACTAATTTTTCCCCGTTATAATTTTTTCTTGGATCCCCAAATTTACCAAGTACCCTTTCTGTATCTGTATCCTGACGTTGAACGCCGACCCATCCGTTCATATCTCCTAGCAGAATTATTCTTTCGCCTGGATCGCAAGTACTTATTGTGTCATTTAAAGTGTCCCAGAAAGCGTCTTTGACTTCTCGCGGCTCACTGTCAACTGGGGCGTAGCACGCTATGATAAATAACCTTCTGATTCCTACCTTCATTCTAGCCCACAACAATCTGGGAGATACAAAATCATGATCTTTGAGATGCTGTCTTGCTTTTTTATTCATAATTAAACCGATCCCTTGACTACGATTTGATTCACTACCTACTCCTGACCATATTTCAAAACCGCCTTTCAACACCCCATTTTCTATGTTTCTACTTTCGCAACCCTTTTTCTTCGTCTCAGGTACACATAGAATATCTAGTTTCCTTGCATGCATAGTTTCTCGTAGTTCTCTTATTTTAAGGTCATTCACTCCTCTAGCATTCCAGACACCCATTCTCCATTCATCGCCTGAAATTCGACCTTTACGTTTACCGTGTGTATGCATTTTGTCGATCCAAGTTTCAGTCCATTCCGAGGCTACTTTATTGTTTGTATTATTCATGTTTAGATTGTACACCCAACTAACACCTTTATGCGCGAAATTTGTTTTGCGAGCCGAAATCATGTCCAAG
>CAKNYM010041987.1:7798-21160 GCA_932195095.1 Andricus curvator | reverse complement strand
AAAAAAGAATCAGGATGATTTTAGGGTAATTTTTTTTACTTTCGCAGGATTTTCAAAAAATTGTAGGAAAAATTCGAGTTGCTTAAAATGATATAATTTCGAAAATTTATAAGTTTGTTGATTAATTCTTCAATTCACAGCATTGAAAATGATAGCGTGGATTTACAGGTATTTTTTTCAATAATGGTAAAAACTTGTACTTTCCTCTGATTTTGGTTGTAATTTATTGTATTTATTTGTAGATTGCTGTAAAAATAGTTTTAGGTTTTTTGTACTTTTTTAAAAAAGTTTTCCACCAGGGAAACTAATCTTTTTTGATTGAAACCACCCTTTTGTTTAAAAATACATAATTTTATTTGAAAATTCATCTGTTTGGTTAGAAATGTACTTATTTTGTTTAAAATTCGTCTTTTTCAGTTGAAGATTCCCCTGTCTTCATAGAAAAACCAACTATTTGGTTGACAGATAACTTATTGGTTTAAAATTCAACTGTTCTTGTAAAAATTATTCTAAATAATAATTATTTAGACTCAATTGAAAGAATTCAGAAAATATTCATAAACAAATACTGCAGATTGGAACGAATCATGAGTTTAGTGTCTCTATTTTAAACATTTAAAAATTGAGATCAATATAACAGTATTAAACAATATTAAAATCTGTGTAGGAAATATTCTGTGTGGAGAATATTTGGTGTAAGAAAAATATGATCAGTATGCCTTGTGTACAATATATTTTGTGTAGAATAAGTTTGTATATAGGAACAGCGTTTTTCCCCGACAGCCTAAAAGTTAAATGTTCCATGGCAATGCCTGTTTAAATATTTAATTTTCACATGTTTTATGAAAACCTTTTACGTTTGCAAAATCATAGAAAAAAAATTGTATTTCAATATTAACGAATTATATTCATTTAACACTTACCAAGGACATGAAAATTCTTGTAGAATGTTGTCTGTAGTACTCGGCTGTTCACTCAAATGCGATATATTTTCTCTATAAATAAATATACGATGGACTTCTTCCAAATGTCTACTTAAAGAATACTTTTGAGTAAACTTCAACCCACACACTTCGCAAAAATCTGCCATCCTTACACTTTGCATAGAAACATTGAAATAAAACACTGAGACTACTTACCTGGGTATTTAAACGATTTTAAACAATACTTCCTGTCTCGCCATTCTGTTGGCGACTTCTTCAATAGTGCCACACTGGCGCCTGAGCGGCGAGACCCAATTATCCCCAATAAAATAAGAATTTTCCACCTTTTCCGACACGTATTATACAGGACTTTGAAACTTTGACCCTGTTCATTATATTATGTTAGGTATATGAAGTGTACATTTGGTGAGAAATATATGGGTCATTTCAAATTAACTTCGGAATTCATGTCCGTCGCTAAATTCATAGCCTTAATGCTTGAAATATTATATTTTATAATTTATTTTTAAGTAAATGGTGTCCTAAACTATAAGAATCAAGAAAAAAATCAGACTAAATGTGACTTTTATTACGAATTATTTCATTTAAACACATCCTGATTAATGAAATGCATTATCCCTAGTTCCGCGTTCACCACTTCGATTAGTTTTCCTGAATATTCCATAGGAATATTGAAATTTATTTGTTTGCTTAATTACTTGAGTAACTATTCAATACTTTGGAAAAAATTGTTTCGATGTGTCACAACTCTGGCAGGTTTAAAATTGTTTAGTTTTTAACATTTGATTTATAATTGCTCATTTCAAATGAACAAAAAAATACAAATTTTCAACTAAAATGATGAATTTTCAACAAAAAAATAAAGTTTTAACAAAAATGCTTCAACTTTTAACCGAATTTAACCAAAGAAGATAAATCCTCATTGAAAAATATAATACATAGTTCGATATTTCAACAAAAAATGTTTAAATTTTTAATTAAAACTAGCAATTTCAGCTAAATTTCAATTTTTATCAAAATTCATAATAATTCAATTGATAGCCCTTTTTATACATTTTACATACGAACTAATTATTATTTCATTCTTATTCCCTACTTTTCCCGGCTCTAAAGTGCCAAATTTACTGGAAAATTTGAATTTTTACATTTTTCACAAGTTTTTAAATAATGCGATTAAAGAATTAATTCATTTAGTTATTTTCGGGCAAAAAATGTAACCAAAAGTAACCTTTTCATAAAACAAGTAACTTTTTAGTAGCCGTGTATCAAAAAAGTAACTAAGTTACTAAAAAGTAACCCGTACCGAGTCCTGGTTATACTCCAAGATAATTTTTCGATAAAAGAATCAAGAAAAAAGTTATAAAACTATATTAGCTGTTTTTTTAAATAAGCGCGCCAACTACTTCACATCTCTGGCACTGACGCTTGGTCCGAGTTCCGTGGTTTCCACTGACTTACCGCAACGCGCACTGTTGCCCTGAACTTCCCGGGAACTAAAATTAAAGGTCCAAAAGCGCGCCCTGTTCCCCTAATTGTTTGAGCTGGGGAACTAAAATGAAAGGTGGCTTACCCAAAAATATCTTTGGCTTACATGCCAGCCGCCTGTTACTCACTTGGTTAAACATGGTACAATTTGATAGAGTCGACAGAGAAGATCGGAGTTGGTAACACTGATGTGATAAAAACCAGAGGTAAAGAGCGTGTTGAAAAATTTTCAAGTTAAATTTTTTATTTTAATTAGAAAAAAAAGAAAATCTGTCCAGTGTGAAATATTTTTCGCTTAGTAACATCTAGAATTAAATGAGTGATATTCCTAAATAATAAAATATAATTACAACTTGTATTCTTTTTGTCTCGTGTATACATTTTTTAACTTTTCTGATAAATCTTTATGAAGAAATTATAATACATCAATAAAAATTAACAATAATCAACTTTCATATCCATTTTTTTTTTTTGAATCGTAAAACAGAATTACGTCTGTTTAATATTTATTTTTCTTATAAGGCCTATTAACGAACTGTCTATTATTGCGGAATTTTCTATAAGAGCAGTCGTAGTACTATACATAATTAATCTTACGGAAAATTCCGAAATACTAGACAGTGCCTGTTAAGTAACTGAGTGGATAAAAATCTATATTTTCCTTGAATAATATTAAATTACTTATTAGAAATACCTATCTTCACCCAGACAAAATTTTCTTTCATTTGCAGAAATTCCTTGGTTATGCTTTGTATTTGAATTAAAGAAATAGTTTGTTGTTCTAACGAAAATATTGTTTCCTAATAAAACAGTATTTTGCTTTATGCAACCAAAAATTGGAACCTAAAACCTAAAACTGGATGCAGTTTTCAAATAACAAGCTAAAAACCTAAATTTCCAAACAACATTTTGGCATTGAGCCATTTTTTATTCTTTCTTACCATACCACAACACACTCTTCCTTATTATTTCAAAATAAGCATATTTTTATTACAGAAAAATGTAACGCGTTACCTTGGAGTTAACGTTTTAAGAGTTCCTTAGTTTAAACAATGTATAATTAAATAATTGACAATCAAGTTTAGAATTCATATAATCTAAATGCGTAGCCGTACTCAAATACAGCAATATAAATAATTAATTATATTTAGATGCTCAAACTTTCTACGAGAGTTAATGAAAGAAAAATTTGAAATAAGTGTAATACAATCCTAATTTTGTAAGTTTTGTGATTTCAACAGCCTACCATTATCCCTTCGAGGTCACACTGGGTCATTTTGACCCATACTGTTGCTTTAAACGAACGTAGCATACAGGTATTCGAAAAAATGACTATACTACCGCGTTGCTGCTATAGTTGGAGCTCCCACCTATAGCCTAAAGCTGTTTCTATAGGGCGCGCGCTCATCAGTAGCATTTGAGAAGCTATCAAAGCCGGAACAGGGTCTAAGTGACCCATGTGTGCTGTTAGCGTCGAAAAAGGCAAAAATTTAGTATTTGAGTTTAATTAAATAAAAGTGTTAAAACTTAATTTTAAGTTGTTTAAAAGTGGCTCCTACAAAGTTGATCGCAAAACGAAGATGCAGTGTCCATCTTGCAAAGGTGCTATGTGCGATGCTCATCGTATATGGATGTGCAACGACTGTGGTGGTACTGAATAAATGTACTTTATTATGCATCAGAGCATTACTAAACTTGTAATAATAAATAAATTTTACTTTTCATAACTTTTTTTCTTTATTTCATGACCTAAAATATGTTTCCTATTCCTATAAATTAAAAAAAAAACACTATTTTTTACACCTCTAATATAACGTCCATCAGTATGCAAAATAAATACCTTTTTTTAAACATACAGTAGAGGATTAATTTTTTTATTATTCTATCATATTTCGAGAGTATTCTCCTAAATTTTTAGCAAAATTTATTAAAAATTAAAAAAGTTATGATTTTTTTTAAAAAGTCCATTTTTTTGCAAAAAAATTTTTTTCGAGAATTTTTATAGGTATGTTAAAAGTTGTAATAGGATATGTAATACACAAGGGTTACTTAATCAGACCTTTAAGTATGTCCATGCATTTTTTCAAACCAAATGGTTCAGTAGTTATGAAGATATAAGCTGTCAAAAAGTGGTCTGGGTCAAATTGACCCAGTGTGACCTTTACGTTCGAAAAAATAGGTGTGCCCTCGAAGGTTTAAATAATCAGATTATTATGAATAGAGTGATCTTTTCAATGAAATGGTGGTCAAGCAAAAGGTTTAAGTATTAAAATAAAACTTTTACAGTAGGGAAATAATCGATCTTTTAACAGTATGTAAATAACTTTATGTATGTATTTAACTTTATTTTGACATATAAATTTTAAAAAATTTTCTTTTTTAAGAAATAATTTTTTTGACCTAAGACAATGAGATTAAATTAATTATTTCTTAAATTTTTTCCAGCATTTTGAATCAACAGAACATTTCTTTAAATCATAGAAATAGTATCAAACAAATAGTTTCGTTAAGGCAATAAAGACGAAAAAAGTTATTATTTAAAATGAAGCGAATTTTCACTTTCAATTAAAACAAACAAGTTCAAGAAACGATATCTTCAATAATATAAAAATTGCTGGATGTTGGAATTCTCATGCAAATAGCCAAATTATGTCCGACGTAAAAAAAATTAAAACACTCAATAAGTAAAACAATACCTTATATTATATTACTGAATTAAAAAAAAAACAATCATATCAAAACCATTTCTCAAATTGCAACAAAAAAATGTTCAAAATCAGTACTCGAAAATAATTTCAACAAATTATGAAAGTAATGTCTCAATCTGGATTTGTGAAAATTCAAACACTTATGTACAATTATATTTCACGAAAGTAAATTAGTAGCTCTGATTTCATAAAATATTCTTCAAACATACAAATTATTTATTTGGAATATTTGTTTTAGAACTAATTTTACAAATTTGAGTTGTGATGACGCCATTAAACAAGAAATATTTTTAGTTTAAAACTGAATTTTAAAGTAAAGTATTCAAAATAGAACAATTTTATTTTTTCGTCAATTGCTTAGACGCAAGTTTAAAAAAAAATAAATACTTTATTTATGGAAAATAAAATTATGTAAAATGTTTACCGTAAAGTTTGACCCATGGAGAAACATTTTTTACCGTTTTTTTTACAATGAACCGTTTTCAAGTAATGGCAGCAAAAAATGCAAATATATGAATATAAGTTATAGTCCAAATGTCATTGTTTATAATTTGGTTTATAACAGAATTACTTGGAAAACGATAAATGTATATTGTAAAAAAGTCTTGTCTTGATTCAACTTTCTGTGAAACATTTTACTTAATTTTAAACAACTAACAACCACTTTAAGCCAAAGAAATATAGTAACTATAGTATATACTGATCAACTTCTTTAGCGAAATTTATATTTTATTATTTGTTTTCGTTGTAATGAATATCATTTATCTCGGATTTTGTCTTGAATTCCAAGGAAGTTTATTTCAACTGTAATAATTTGCAATTTTATTTTTCGTAATATTTCCGGCCCACTCTTACCCACCTATTCATTCCATTCCTTGAGTTTTCTTAGAATAGGCATTAAAATGAGGAAATTCCCAAATTTGATTAGGTAGGGTTTTGAATGAGGGATTTAATCTTTAAATGACCTTAAATCAAATAAATCTCAAAATTCAAAAAGAGGGTCCGGCCAGTGAAATCGAAATTACAAAAAAAAATCTAGGATTCCGAAAAAGAGACTAATTTGTCAGAAATTTGTCGACCCATTGGGAACATAAATTTCGATAATCCTCTTCATCCTTCGTACCCTGCATAACAATGAACACCATTATTACTATACATATACAAAGTATTGTGGAAATTCAGGAACTTGGTCAGCCTAGGAAAATGACAATTAATTATATTTACATGATCAAACTTTCTACGAGAGTTAATGAAAGAAAATTTTGTAATAAGTCTACCAGTAAATAAAGAGATTATTATGAATATAGTGATCTTTTCAATGAGATGGTGGCCAAGCAGAGGGTTGAAGTATTGATATAAAACTAATAAACTAGGGAAATAATCGATCTTTTAACAGTATCACTTTTACATAAAAGTAAGGTTTAATTAGTTAGGTTTTGACTTCATTTTGGCTTGAAAAATCTTTCTTTAAATCAAAGAAATAGTATCAAACAAATAATTTCGTTAAGGCAATAAAGATGAAAAACGTTATTATTTAAAATTAAGCGAATTTTCACTTTGAATTAAAACAAAAAAGTTCAAGAAGCGATATCTGACATTAAAAAAGAAATTTTTCTGTGTGGATTGATTCCAGGATCACCTCGTGCTAATCGTTTGGCTAATTTAGTACCAGGCCCACAGTACTGGTAACCCGGCAAGTGCAACTGAAACGGCAAATTGTTGATGATTCTGTTGAGCAAACCTCTCCCACGTCTTGCCTGCTTCACGGTTCGCTTACGACTGACGCTTTTGCCTCCGTGAACGATCATATCTATGCAAGGGATACATTCAGACTGAAGGGATAATCTATATAACAAGGATATTTATAGGTTTTTTAGTCAGTCTTTGTCAAGATGCAGTTTGAAGCACAACCTGTGAAACTACCTATCCAGAATTTTGATTCGCTTGTTCAAAACGAGAATAGAGAAAAAAAACGACATGGATATTTTCTACCAAACAGTGTACGAGCAATATTTGGTGGACCTTCCAACTGTGGAAAGACAAATGCTTTGCGGGCTCTACTGATACATCCAAATGGACTAAGATTCGAAAATATTTACATCTACTCAAAATCTCTGAAATAACCAAAGTATGAATTTTTGGAAAAAGTTCTTCAATCAGTAGATGGCGTTGAGTACTATCCTTTCAATGAGCATGAAGAGGTTATAATGTCAAGTGAAGCAAAACCAAATTTAGTCATTGTATTTGATGATGTGGCTTGCGAGAAGCAGGATAATATAAGGGCATTTTTTTCTATGGGTAGGCACAAGAATGTCGACTGTTTTTACTTGAGTCAGACATATGCCCATATTCCTAAACATCTTGTACGCGATAATGTTAATTTACTTGTATTACTTAAACAAGATGAAATGAATCTAAAGCATACCCAGATAACAATGCATGCGGACGCACATGGGCGCATGGCGTGCAAGCACGATGTGTCGGCAACAATGCAAGCACAGTGACAGCACGTTCTGAGGGCAATAAGTAATCCCGCATAGTGCCCGCACACGGTCTGCATGATATGCGGCACAGCGTGCGTCTATCATGCTCGTCAGGTACTTAGGGCAAAATGTCGGCATATAGCATGCGGTGAAGAGTGCTGCACAAAAAGCGCATTATTACTAAAAACATAATATAGCAGTTGTGTAAAAATAAAACTCTGATCAAATTCGCTCTATGCTCTACATTTTTGTTATTTTCCAAGTTTATTTTACAGACAAAAAGTCGAAATAGAAGTGAATAATTATTTTTGTTTAAATTAAATAAAGATTTTTTCTTGGGTTTTGGTTCGGAAAATTAGCTTGGAGTATAAACAAATTTCGAGGCAAAGAACAAAGTCGGAAAGAGTTGTAACTGTTTAAAAATAATGTTTTGAACTCTAAAATTTTAGCTCCGTGAAAACGCACCATAAGTATGCTATAGTCAAATGATAAAAATAAAGAAAAATATACAACTAGAAGAAAAACTGAAACAAAAAAATCTGCCCGCTGCGCGGGCACATTCTGATCGCGCGGGACTCGCTTCGCTCGCAAGTTTGAGCGCGCCTCAGGCTTTTGTACTCCCCGCACATTTGTGCACAGACCTTTTAAAATTAGACGTCAGAGCATCGGCAACTGTCATTTGGTGATTGTCACAACGTTTCTATTAAAATTCTTCGCAATACAAAGATTCAATATATCTTCTTCACTATTTTTTACTATATTTACTATATTTACTATATCCAGATTTAAAATGATCGAAACCAAGTTTTTCAAGTGCAAATTTTTAATCGTTCTACTTCTAAGATTTATGTTCTTAAATCTCAGAAGTAGAACGATTAAAAATATGCAACTTGAAAAACAATTGAAAGTAATTAACTGGAAGATTCAAAAGTATAGTGTTCTTTAAAATCCCTTTGTTTTCTAACAAAGGTGTTGAATAAACGCTCTGTGTTGAATAATTTAAATTGTTCGAAATAAAAAGATATTTAAAGATAAATATATATTTCTCGCTAATACATTATTTAAGAGGTAGCAGGAATAATTTTGTGTATGTCGCTTTTGGAATAAACACCTGTTGGATCATCAGTTGTGAAAGAACAACTTTCAACACAAGAGTTTTCAATAATATTAACTCAAAACACGTGCATGCTAGCACGACGCTGGCACGCACGTGCCGACACGCGTGCGGCGCATATGCGACGCATATGAGGACACATATGTCTGCACTCTTGCCCTCACATCGTGCCGATCGGTCGACACGCGTGCAAACACCATGCGGGCAAGGTGTGAGCACATTGTTATCTGGGTATTTATGACGTTCATGTGAATACTGATATGACTTATTCAAAATTTAAACATACGTGTTTAACTTGATAGAATAATGATCAGTATGGATTCGTTGTAATTGACAAGGATAGGAATCTTAACGAAGGTAGATATAGGAAAGGTTTTGATTGTTTCATAAATCTGGAAAAGTAATATATATATATATATATATATATATATACATACATATGTGGTGATCAATACAGAAACAGTCGAAACATAGACGTTGATGCATCAACATGTCTTCACGTGAGGCAAATTTTCAAAAGCAAAAAAATATTTTACGTCAAATTGCTAGAGCTAGTGAATCAATTCGACGAAAGCATAGGTTAATTAAGTTGGTCAAAGAAACAGTTGAGCGAACATTAAGTGACACTTTTAAGCGCATTGTTAATCCACTCGAGAAAATTATTGGTGGTCTCAAGAATATAAAAAAAGTTGAGCCAATTAAAAGGAAAGAAGAAGAGAAAGCAAAGAGTAAAGTAGAAGAAAGTATTGATGATGATGATTTGTCATATCAATCAATTAATGATTATGAGGAAGAAGCAGACAAGACTGAAGATCCCAGTAACTTAGAGTCATCAACTCGTAGTGAAGCGGAAAATAACTCAGAAACACCTACATCTTCATGGATTGTTGATGATGATGCAAACAAGTATCTCATATTGTTAGGTGAAAGAAACAGAGAACTCGATAATGTGTATGGAGTGAGAAAATTAACGAAAGATAGATTAATGATTGGAGATTCTCCGATAAATTTCATTCAGAACTATATTCATGTGGGTAATTTGAATTTTCCCAAAAGTGAAGGCTTGCTTGAACTTTTATTTAAAAAAGTTCCCGAAGAGTCCTCTATAACTCCCAGTGATCTTGAAAATTATAGACAAATTATCATTGCAACAAACGCTTATAAGAAACATTATAAACCGAATGGTGAAATTCGTGACAGTAAAGCCTTTAAATATAAAGACTTTATAAAGAAATTAGTTCCCACATCTCCATCAAAAAATACACATAGACAAAGTAAAAACCGAAAATCATTATCAGGTGAAGGTCTGATCCCACAACACATGATTGCTAGCGAGGATAGTCTAATGGATTACATTTACTGGGATGACCCGAATGAAATGGTAGATCGATTGCGTTTACTGCTAGCGTCTCAAGCAGCTGGAAATCCAAGTCACACAAACGAAATTATATCAATTATTGAAGAGTTGCGACAAGCTGGAATTATATATTAATGAGTGTTTTGCCAAGATTTTCATCATTTACAAGATGAGCATCGATGTATTCGGACGTCATTCCAAACGAGCGAGGCTGTGTAAAGTGGCCGATGCTGAAGAGCAGAATGATGCTGTTAATCTGAATATGGTACAACATATGATACAGCATGAACATCAGACTATCTACGATGTTATAGCTTCCTTGCGAACTGAAGTAGTCAATAATAATATGATGATTGAGACTTTGGAAAATTCCACAGATAAACTTGTCAAAAATGTGAAAATTGATGCTGAATCAATTCAAAAACTGGTGTATCGAAATTCAGAGCTCATTACTCAAGTAGACAACAGACTGAACGCACTCAAAAATGGACGTTGAGAAGCAGCAGTTGGTGAAATTGATTAGACCTGGCAAGCTGATCTTGTTGAAATGCAGCCATACGAGAGAGCCAACAAAGGATACAATTACATCTTAACTGTAATTGACATATTTTCAAAATTTGCTTGGGCTGTTCCCGTTAAATCCAAGAAGGGTGAAGATGTAGCTGCAGCCATGGAATCTGTACTTGATAAAGGACGCGTACCAAAAAATTTACATGTTGATAGCGGTAAAGAATTTTACAACTCGCATTTTGAAAATCTTATGAAGCGATATAAGATAAATTTGTACTTGGCATTTAGTAATTTGAAAGCATCAATTTGCGAGCGATTTAATAGTACCATGAAAAATAAAATGTGGATGCAATTTAGCTTGCAGGGTAATTATAAATGGATAGATATTTTGAAAGATTTAATTTTTTCTTACAACGATACCAAACATCAGACTATTAGAATGAAACCAAAAGATATTGATAAGCAAAATGAGAAAAAGTTGTTGTTTAATGTATACAAAAATTTCAATGTAAAACAAGCAGTTAAGAAAGCTAAATTTAAAGTTGGAGATAAAGTACGTATAAGTAAATTTAAGCATGTTTTTGAGAAAGGCTACACACCGAATTGGACAACTGAAATATTTACCATAAGTCATGTTAAGAATACTGAACCAGTGACGTATATGCTTAACGATTATCAAGATAAAGCTATTTCAGGTAGTTTTTATGAACAAGAACTTGGCAAAGTTAGACATCTAGACATTTACCTTGTGGAAAAAGTACTGAAAAAACGTGGAAATGAGCTGTTTGTAATATGGTTAGGCTTTGACGACTCTCACAATAGTTGGATAGATAAGTCTAGTTTGTAAGTATCCTTGTATTAATATTAAGGTTTTTCTGAATAAAGTTGATTATTCTCAAACATATATCTTCTTTTACTTACACATCTACCTACCTCTTAATCTAGTAAATGAAAAAAGGTGAATTTGGTTTAAATTATATTTTTATTCAGATTCTCATACTAATAAAATACATGACAAATGTTAATGTACAAAGGTACCATTCACACATCTGAGTTCTGGTAATTTCTCAATCACTTCTTCACACACATTTTAATTGTAAAAAGTAATCATTTCAAGAAACAGCATTTCAAATCGCATGAGATTCGTAAATATAAGTTTTTCATTGCCTCATTTTTTAAACTTGCATAATTTTTTTTTTTTATATAAGATTTTACACTTTTCACACAAGGTGATTTCACATTGCGCCAAACACCTTCAGCTATGGTTTCAATGATGACATCCTTTGTGTGTTGAAACGGCATAAGACTCTGTTCCAGAAGGTAACGGTCGATACAAAGACTGACTTCACGGAGAACAGCAAACGTTGTTTCTTGTAGTACAAACGGATAATATTTCTGAGTTTCTTGAATTTGTTCCAAAGCCACTATATAATCCCCAAAAGATGTAGTCATATGTATATGGAAATTTCCACAGTCGATGCATTGCTGCTTCTCTTGGCCATCAAAAAACCGTGAAATGAGTTTGAAGTAACTTTGGAATAATTTCCAGTCTTCAGGATTAAGGGTTATACTTGCACGAGGATGACTGGCTAATAGTTTCACTGATGAGGAGATCTTTCCGTCTTTTTCAAATCAGCACGAATGATTAGTTGCTTTGTGAATTATGAATTCAGATTGCATGTAGTTGCATGTAACATTTGATTTCGAGGCGTATGAGACATGATGATGATGTTGATTGCACTAAAGGCTTTCAGACGCTGAGCGATAGTTGAAGACTGTTAACTTTATATATTTTTCTTCACAAATTCGATGGAATTGTAGCATCGATCCAAATACTGCATGCAGAGATCACCATCTTCACAGGACTTTTGCATTCCCAACAGCAGATTTTCATCTTCACTCAGCAGATTGGTCATCCTCGCTGGTAGAAAAACAGTGAAATTGTTTTCTACCGTGGCAATGAACCGCAATCCAAACTGTGTTGTTGCTTTTCTGATTTTTGTAATTGCATAGCCTTTGAAATTGCGCAATATTGCATCATGTGATGCAACAATCTACTAGAACGTTCTACACTATAATCGACACGTTCGGGATATAATTTTTGCAACGCAAAATGTGATGCGTCATTACAATAACCTTGAAGCTGTTGGCGAAAGAAATTCTTTTCAGAAATTGCGCAGTATAATTTTCATGATGCCATCAAGAATATTCTAGAATATTTTGTACATTAAATGAATGTTTTATCTATAAGGAAGCAATAAATCATCCTTATTTTTCTCGTTATAACCTTGAACGTGTTTACACAAAGTTCTACATTATAATCGACACGTTCGGAATATATATATATATTTTTGCAACGCAAAATCTAATATGCCAATACACTAACCTTGAAGTTTTTGACGAAAGAAATTCTTTCCAGAAAGCAATAAATCGTCCTTGTTTTTCTCTTTATAACCTTGAACGTGTTTTTACATGAATACGGCTCTTACAATTCTTAATCTGCAGCAGCTATCGGATAAACCCTGATCCGTGAGAATAAATCAAATTCATATAGACGAAAACAGGATGTCACATTAAATTTCACATATATACGCCTGCATATTTGCGCATTAAAAATGAATGTTTCATCTATAAGGAAGCAATAAATCATTCTTGTTTTTCTCGTAATAGCCTTGAACCTGTTGACATCAATTCGGCTCTTACAATTACGCAATAATATTCTGTGACGTCATCATAACCTTCGAGAATGTTCTAGAAGCTC